>VYXB01001102.1:225655-235736 GCA_013397135.1 Pachyramphus minor
AAAAAAATGAAGCTTTTTCTTTTTTGCTTTAGGAAAGCAGATACTGATTTAGCTCATTTTGTCATAACCTTGAATTTATTGTTCAAGTCAGGCAAAACCAAATATTTCATGCATTTAAAAATGTATTAAGTTATGCTATTGAAGATCATAGAACCATAGATTAGAGAAATCATGGAATAGTTTCATTTGGAAGGGTCCTTAAAGGTCATCTAGTCCAACCTCCCTGCAAAGAGCGGGGACATCTTCAACTAGATCAGGTTGCTCAGAGCCCCGTCCAACCTGACCTTGAATGTTTCCAGGGATGGGACATCTACATCCTCTCTCCCACTGCTCAGAGGGTCTTGCTCCAATATATTTCCACCCTTATAACATAAATCTATTCCTTATATCTAGTCTTACCCTGCCCTACTTTAAGTTAAAACCATTACTCCTTGTACTATAGGACTTGTTCTAAGACTACAGATTCTACTAATAAGCCTGTCCCCTGCTTTCTTACAAGCCCATTTTAAAAGGCCACAATAAGGTCTCCCTGGAACCTTCTCCAGGCTGAACAACAACTCTCTTTGCCTTTTCTCATAGGTACTCCAGCCCTCTGATCACTTCTGTGGTCCTCCTCTGGACCCACTCTAATAGGTCCAGATCTTACAGTGAGAGAAGCCCAGAACTGAACACAGTACTCCAGGTGGGATCTCATCAGAGTAGAGTTGCAGGGAAGAATCGCCTCCGTTGAACTGCTGCTCACACATTTTTTGATGCAGCCCAGAACATGATTGACTTTCTGGGCTGCGAGCACACATTGTCTTCTCATGTCCAGCTTTGCATGCATCAGTAAACTCCTTTCTGTCTATGCCCACTCTCAGTCTTTTTGTTCCCCAGTTGATATTTATACCAGGGATTGCCCAAAGTCAGGTGTAAGAACTTGTACATGACCTCATTGTACCCAGTGATGTTTACATGGGCCAACCTCTCAAGCCTGTCCAGGTCCCATCTGGATGGGGCCATCTTCCAGGTGTGTCACTGCACCCTCAGATTGTTGTCACATGCAAACTTTCTGAGGATGCATGTGTTTTAATACAGACCCACTGAGAAGGGGCACTACTCATCACTGAACTCCATCCAGATACGGAACTATTGACCACTACTCTCTGGATCTGACCATCCAGCCAGTTCCTTGTCCATCAAACAGCCCACCCATCAAATCCATGTATCTCCAATTTAGAGAGAAGGATGTTGTGGGGGATCATGTCAAAGGCTTTACAGATGTACAGATAGATGACATCTGTTGCTCTTCCCTTGTAAACTGATTAGTTACTTCATCACAGAAGGCCACTGGGTTGGTCAGGCAAGACTTGGCCTTGGTAAAACCAACATGTTTCCATTTGTCAAAATTATCTATGTGCCTTGCATGATACTAATATCTAAGTACTAAATCTTTAGTTGTATGCATTCTTGCATATCTGAGAGAGAGGGAAATACAACAAAGACCACCACAAGTTCCTGGATCACGATATATTAAACCAGAACATTAATTTCAGGTTATCAATTCACTATCTGTGTTTCAAGGTACTGTCACATTACCTAATATTATGAGCTTTAACATTTCACATGTTTTTCCAAACAAATTTGTTAACTTTAACATGTCAGTGTTTACTTTCAGGATGTAGAAATCCACCATTACAGAACTTTAAGCTAGATCAAATACACATAAGGTTTAACATTTAAAACACTTGGGAAAAAAAAAAAAACAAAGAAAAAAATTGACTTGCATATAAAGTATAGAAAGTCATAGTGTGTGTCTATTTAATGAATAAAAGTGAAGATACGGCAGGAGAAAAATACAGTAAAATGCAAACTATGTCAATTAATGTGTTCTGATAATCTGTCTAGAGTTTACACAAATTGTCTTCTTGTTAGGTATATCTGCATCAGTAGATTTCTTCAGTGGAAAGAACCACAAATCTGTTAACAGGCAAGAAGTTGGAAACCTTCTACAGACTCTTGGATGTTTTGCACCTAAGTTTGTCAACCTAAAAAATAATAAATAATAGTTACTAGATGTGAAGTTAGGCATTTCAAAATGGAGAATGCTCTTCCAGCTGAGGTCAGAAGAGATATCTAAGGTTAACTGTTGCATCATTCATTGCTCATGGTCCTGCAGCAAAAAAAAAAAATAAAATTTGCAGTTCAAAAAATAAGATTTACACTATATTCCTGTTAGCAATTTATTTCCACTGCTGTGACTGTGATCTGCTAACTGTAACCATCTTTTTTCTCTCCCTTGGTTTTTAATGTGAACAATAATTTAACTAATTGAGATTAAGAGAAGAAGAAATATCCTTGGTGTTGCCTACTGTTTTGAAGTACAGACAGCATTCTTTATTCAGGACACTTTCCTGGAGGTTTTTTAATACCTAGTTCTAGCTATGACATTTGGAGTATTATGTAATATTTCTTTAATATGGAGCTCAAAATGGTTACTGATACTAAATGAAGTTCTGACAGGGATGTAGCTATGCTGCAAAGATTTTGTTTTCAGTAACGTACTCAGAGAAGTGCTTTAGCCTCACCAGGAGTGAAATATTCCATCTGTAGAAGCAGGAGTGGTATGCATTTTATTGGTTACCACAGTCAGTTCATGCTAGATTTTTCTGAAGTTGTGTTCTTCTGGGAGCCTTGGCACTGAGACTAACAGTTAGAATGGAAGTGTTGAATTAAGCATTGGATAATTCTCTCTCAATGAAATTATTCCGTTTTGACATTAATGCAGTCGATTACCAATTGACTCTTTTGCTACATTCAAATAAGAGCAGATTCTACATTCCCAAATAGCTCCTGTTGCTGAAGGCATATAAAGCTATGACTTCATTGTCTCTTCTCCTGCTGTGCTTGACTCCTTAATGCTTTTGATCTTGCACAGGATTTTAGAACATAGAAAAGGAGATAAAAAGTTATCCCACTCTGTTTGCTAGCATAATAATTCTACTTTAACACAATGATTTAATGTAAAGGGCATGAATAAGGAATGTCCCTTTGTAAGAGTTCGGTGGATACAGAGAGATTTGTTGAATTCTCTCTCTTCTGTAGTTGGTCTCTTCTGTAGTTCTTGTAGTTGAAACCACCGATTGCCTCAGGTCCTGGAATCATTAAAAGGCAAGGCATTTTATAAACTGCCAACATTCATCCTGCGCTCTGTCTGACTATAAATTCCTTCCATTGGTGCAGCAAGCAACATCAGAATACTTCCAGGAAATGCTAAAGATTTTCAACTTAGAGCATTCTTGGAGTGTGCTATAAGTGCAGGACATATCATCCTAGGAATCTGCAACAGAAGTGTCCCTACAGCCACATTAAAAAATGTCAAGTCATGCTAAGTCATGCAGGAATGTTAATGTTCTGGCCTGGAGGCCACCCTAGGCTTCACTCTATGCATTTTTTGCTGTGTCTTCTTGGAAGCAGTGAATTCTTGTTGTGGATTGCTAAATGTTGGATTCAATGTAGAATTACAATTAGCAAAACTGTTATGCATGGAATAATTTTCCTTATGTGTTTACGTTAGTTACAGTTTCAAATTTGTCAGGAACACCTCGGTTTTGATATTTATAAATTCTTGTATGATTTTCCTCCGTGAGAAATTTCTTTATAGTTCACTGAGGAATATAATGGATTCACCAAGAAAGAGCAAGAACAGAAGGTGAGGGGAGAACAAAGCTCCAAGTATATATGGATACAGTGAATTTATATTTTTCCAAAGCACTTACATGCAACTGTGTGAAATGCATGTAATGGAGTCTCTAGATTCAAAAGTACAAGATCAGCATATCCCATTAAGCTTGTATTTAGTTTGATGTTGGATTTGGCTTGCTAATGGTTTGAATTTCTTGCTTTTGTTTAATTTTCACTCAGAAAAATTTTGTGTCTTGACCTTTCGAGATTCTTACATGGAAGATTTTTTTTACATATTCATTTTAATTGCATGTAGTGTGGCATAATGACTATTGCAAATCCATTTCTGCAGTTGCATCAGACAAACAACTGATCTGAATCCCTAATCACAATTCCTGTGAGGGACTGGAAAAGTTTACATATTCAGGTCACCCAAAAAGTTAGTTGCATAAATATTACATCTCCCTGATATAGCAACTTGTGATTCATAGGGATCCATCATACTGTCTATGAACTATTTTCCTCTGTTCCTTGTGATATTTTGCAAGTTTGTCCACATAAAGATTTAAGTTATGTTGATCACCTATTTTATAGAGCATTTTGCACAAAGAGAAGTTAATATATTTCTTTAAATCTTTCTTACTGACATTTTAAGCACCTGTTCTTTTGCATCCCATCTCTGTAGGTGCTAAGGTGTAAAATGGATTCTAAGGAGTAAGATTCTAGTAAGCTGCAGGATGATGTAAGGAAGGGAAATGAAGGATGAAGAAAGGAAACATCATGAGTCAGGAGCAGGACACAACAAAAATCAAGCAAAACATATTAAATCTGAAGTTAAGCAGAAAACAGGCTCCTTCTGAAACTGAAGTGGTATGTACGGAAGAAAATATGGGTTAATGTTGTGAGCAGTTGAGGGGTGTGTGTATAAAAGTGTACTAAAGACTTGGAAAAGGGCATTTTGGAGGATTGGCCTCACTTTTCAACTAGGAGTTTAAGGAATACCTCTTCAATCAATAAACAAAGACCTGTCCATTTTGAACAGCCTGAAACAGAGAAAGAGTGGTAGAGCTGGCTACTGTACCCTGGTTATATTTGTAGCTTTAGGAATCTGATTCAAGCACTAAGAAAAAGCTGCTGCATAGAACCATAGAATAATAGAATGGTTTGGGTTGTAAGAGACCTTAAAGGTTCCAAGCCCTCTGCCATGGTCAGGGACACCTCTCATTAGACTAGGTTGCTCAACGCCCCATCCAACCTGGCCTTGAATGTTTCCAGGGATGAGGCACCCACAACTTCTCTGGTCAACCTGTTCCAATGCCTTACCATCATGCAGTAAATATAATATAAAAATAAACTAAGGTAAACCATGCTGTAACTTAAAGACAAATAAACTACCTAAAAGAAATCTTTCCATTTTACCTGACACTTCTTTTTGAGCCAAGCACTTTGCTGTGATACTGGGATTTTGCTCACTTATGTCCTGTTGTCCAAAAAAGTCATACAGTTATGGTAAAGATTATACCAGGTTTATACAGTAGAAGAACAAATGACTCTTAATAATCGCTGCTGTGCTGTAGAGAGAAACCTGTCTTTGTTCTTCCTATACAATCTTTTCTTTCCAGAGCTCAGAATACAGATTCTCATTAAACAATTAGCTTACAACATTTTATTGTGTATCAGCTAATGGTACAAAAATTTACTCTGAGATGTCTTATGTCATTTTAGGAAAATTAAAGTGTAAGCTTGTGAAGCATAGATGCTGCTGTATTTAAAACTCATACTGGAAAAGAAAAACACAAAGAGAACCAAATAAACAGAAAGTATAGCACCTAAACTTCCGGGCAGGGTGTTAGTAGTTTCAGGATGCTACCTCCCTATTTATTACTCTTAAGATTCTATTAATGTAATATCTCTTGGTCAGTGGTTTTAAAATACTTGTTATAATCAAAAGGTTTGTTTTTCCATTATTGAAAGTAGTGAGATAAGTATCACTGCACTGAGACAGGACAGGCTACACAGCCAGAGGAGTAGATAGTGCCACTGTCTGATGAAACACAGAGAACACTGATCATTTTGACCATCTCATTTTGACATCTAGCAGTTGCTATTGTATGTTTGCTGATGAATGCTTTTTCAGGGTGATCACTTGAAGCTGCTGAAAGTAAAGACATCTGCGATTTTTATGCTTATGTGGCCTTAGACAAAACTCCCTCTGTTGTTTGCTTGACAGAGGAATACAGCTCATCTTACTGTAGAAAGGTTGGACCAGACTTTCAGCATCAAGTCTTTGTCAGACAATACCTTTTCTGTGATCAAAGCATGCAAGGGATGTAGTAGTTGCATCCAAGTTCATGTTAACTCCTCTGTGCAGAAAACAGAAACTCAAAGGGAGAAACACATTTAGCCCAAAGAAACAATCCAATTCTTTTCTAGAAATCTGATTATTATTTAAGAATGTAATTTCTGATCAACTATATTAACACTATCATTTCTTTTTATTCCCCTGTTGCCCCCCCAGTCCACCAACATTTTTTTTTCTATTTGAGATATTCTTTAATATTTTTTTCCAGTGTGACATTTCAAGAATTCATTTTCCATAGATTTTTTTTTTTTACATTTTTTTCCCCCTATAGCCCTTTATTAAACTAAATGTGTTTAGAAAGGCAGTCACTGAATTGCAGACACATTTCTAAACATGGGATTATTGATGATTAAAGCATGCTTTAAACTCTCTCTTTTTTTTCCCCATATTTTGACCAATATGGTGTGGAGTACATTGATTCATCAGGTATATTAAAAACAACTTCCAAATTAGTAAATTCTTTTTTTGGTTTGGAGAACCACATATGTGCAGCTATTGAAAAGTGGTCTGTGAATACAAAGCATGTAAAAACATTTCTTTTTAAACCAGCTAAACATGTGGTTTTACAACATAATCAACAGTTCATGTGGATTTTATCTATAATTGCATTTGTACACTGTCACATAATATCATATTATTAAATTGGTTTCATTAGCTTTTTATCGACTATTAGAAACTTCTTTTCTAAAAGTCTAACTTGCCTATGAGTTAAAGTAATTACATTCTTTGTGAATTGATATATTATTTCATAGTTTTCATCATCCTTAAAGTAAGGTAATTAAAAATTGTGATCATATGAAAAAATCAGACACCAATATTCAAATACTGTATATTTTTATTTGTACTTTTTAAACAATGTATGCTTGCACTACTTCTAGGATGGAAAAAAGACATTTTAATACTTTTAAGCAAGTTTTTCTATTACTATTACTCTTCAAAATGAGAAAGAACAACCCATTTTTCTTAACATATCACCTTCTTGTTTGTTGCTTTTATTTTCATAATTATTCCACAAAAAAAGCTTTTTTAGGGAATTTACTCCATAAAAGGAAAATAGTCGAAGAAGACTAGATACTTACTTTGAAAATTCCACAAAATCAGAAGTTAATCATCCTCTAATTTTTATGTTCCAGAGCATGACTGTGACCTCCATATTAAATTCCATCAAATTCCCATGTTATCTGAAAATCTGTTGGCATCTCTGGTTTTGGGTTCCCTATGCCATCTATGTAGCTACTCTTATTTGGAAAAATTGGAAGAATCAATGCAGAGGGATCCATAATTTTTGGGAGCTTCCAGAAGAATCAAGTCAGCTAAATATGCCCAAATCACTCAAGTAACATCAGATCTAGTTTATAGCAGAGGAAAAAAAACCCAACTGAATAGATCCACTTTTTCATAAATGTTGCTAGTTATAGTGGTAGTTAATTCAGAAAGTCAGACATCTAAACTGAAGTATATCTCTGCCGAGGAAGTCTAACCTAACCGTTCCCCTTACAGAGTCCTAGCTCTGAGCACCTGGCTAAGTCAAGGCAACAGTGTCCTTCCATTTTGTTTAGAATCATAGAATCATTTAGGCTGTAAAAGACCTCAAAAATCATAAAGTCCAACTGTTCAACTAACACTGTCAGGTCCACTGCTAAGCCATGTCCCTAAGTGCCACATCCACATGTCTTTTAAATTCCTCCAGGGATGGTGTCTCAATCACTTACTTGAGCAGCTTGTTCCAGTGCTTGATAACCCTTTCCGTGAAGAATTTTTTCTGAATATCCAGTCTAAACCTCCCTTGGCACAACTCGAGGCCCCTTGTTCTTGTCCTGTATCTTCGTATCTCAGAGAAGAAACTCATTACAATCTTCTTTCGGGTAGTTGTTAAAGATAAGGTCTCCTGTCACCTTCCTTTTCCCCAGGATAAACAACCCCAGCTCCTTCAGGTGCTCCTCATAAGATTGTGTTCCAGATTCTTCAACAGGCTTGTTGCCCTTCTCAGGACATGCTCTGGGACCTCAATGTCTTTCTTGTAGTGAGAGACCCAAAACTGGACACAGTACTTGAGCTGCAACCTTTCCAGTGCCAAGTGAGAGGACCTCTTCCTTGGTCCTGCTGGCCACACTGTTTCTGATCAAACCAGGATGTCATTGGCCTTCTTGGCTACCTTCTTGGCTTCTGAGGCATATTGCTGGCTCACGTTCAGCAGCTGTCAACCAGCACCCCCAGGTTCTTTTCTGCATTTGCAAATGCCAAGACTAAGATGGGAACTACCTAACAAATCATGAAATTCAATAGCCAGATGTGGAAAATGCCTCAGAAGAATCTTCAAACTCAATTGAAAACTCACCAGAGCTCCACATAAAAAAAATCAAATGCCTAAACAGAATAAAATTATATTTTTCTATTAAAAGATCCGTCTGTAAAAAGATTGTGTCACTTCATCTGGGAATGTAAAAGCTCTCTGTTGATATTTGAAGTGGAAATCACAGGTAATTATTTCAAAACTTTATTTTCCTCACTAGCTTTTACACCTTACACAAATACATTTTTGAAACATTTCGGTAACTACCAATACCTTGAATAATGTTCATCAGCTTCCACATGAATAATGAAAGTTCTCCATTTATTATTTTATAATGAAGCTAAATATAATGGCACATGTAATTCTTCTGAAACAGGAATACTATAAAGTGACTCACTTAAATGCATGTTTTCTCAAATTAGTAATCTAAAACCACTATTTTGTTTCAGAATAGTATTATAGTCACCCTTGTCTTATTTATGGTCATACTGATGCAATGTTTATAATCAGCTTATGAAATATATTGGGACTATATGGTAAAATAAATTGCTACTGCTAATATTAAGCAATGTATATTAATAAAATCTGCTTTATTGCTGTCTAATTTATCTCCAGTCATCCACTGTATTACTGAGTTTACTATTTCATAAGCAAGTTATTTACTAGAAGTACATAATATAAAGAAACCTCAAATTAAATTCTAAGATTTGTCTACTGAAGGATAAAGATACCACAGATTTTTATTCTAATTTTCATATCCAATTCCATTATAAATAATGAGAACTATTTATTATTTAATGAGTCTTAGTTATATAAATACATTAAACACATACACCTAATTACATATATGCATATACCTATATTTATATTTATTTGCAATAAAGCAATTGAATCAGCTATTCCCACAATGTTGCCAATCATTTAAAAATTAATTCAAAAAAGTAGTTTACAATAAGACTGTAACTATTACGCCCTCAGTAGCAAGTTAAGTATTACTATCCTTGTATAAATTGTCATTAAATTGACAATTACAGCAAGATTTAACAGTCAGCTTTGAACTTCAGCAAGACTTTTTCCATTTCTTGGTTTCTCCCCCACATTATAACAAAGTCCTGAAACCCGGTCTGAAACCACATTCATTTCTGCCATGGTTATTTGCAGCTGCATAATGGACAGATTTCTGCCCATGTAGTTTTAAACAGATGAATGGTATGGGCCTAACCTGCTGGGAATGGGATGACACCATCAGGATTGCTTTGCATTTCTAATAGCAGAATAATACTTTTGTAATACCAAATGTGTAGATTCAGAAGAAAATCATACAATTTACTGGAACTGAGAAAACAGCTGGGACCTTTGGCAAATGTTTCTATTCTTGCCTGTCATTGAGTGTTTATTCTAAAAGCATCTGTAGCGCTGCAGGCAACATTTTTTCCTGAGTGAACAACTCTGTGTGTTAAGTGTTGAGTACCTCACATTTCCTTCAAAAACAGCATGAAAACTTTTCGCTTTTAAAACTTTTTCCTTTATTGTCTTGTGAATGAGGTAGGAGATACGAATCTAGCAAATATAGGACTACAAATATGCTATGTGTTTTCAATTTAGAAATGCAAATTCATTATTGCATTGACAAGAGTTTGGGATTCCCATGCTGATATTTAACTGTATAAATTAATTAATCTACAGCTAAAATTCTTTCTTTCTTTCTTTCTTTCTTTCTTTCTTTCTTTCTTTCTTTCTTTCTTTCTTTCTTTCTTTCTTTC
>VYXB01001102.1:235837-259147 GCA_013397135.1 Pachyramphus minor
TTTTCTTTAATTTTCCTCTTTATTATGAATTGTTAAATGAAATATGAAACACCCCAAAATTACAGAGCAAAATTTCTTTGCAGCTTCACTATGTGTTGTCAATAAATTCCCTGGGTACTTTTTCTTTCTAAATTCTTGTTAATATTTGAGACATAAGCACCTTATGATAGCAAAGAGGAGAAAGAGGGAGGTAACCATTTTAAGTGAAAAATAATGCAATATTTACTTGACAAAGATATTTCCTTACCAAAGGTTTTAGAGAGAAGAATAAGGAAAAATTAAAAGGAAAAATTAAAAGACTAAGGTAAATTAAGGGCAAACTGAGAATTTTTCTCCCACTCTTCTCAGATGGATTGTTTGTGTTTTTGTGGAACATTTCTGAATGGGCTTGTGAATTGCCTTGTACCCTTCCACTTTATGTAAGAACTTGAAGCAAATACCTTGAATTAAAACTTTAAAATATAATTTTTGAACTCTGTTGAAATTTTATTCCTGTTTCTGCTCTATTTTTCATGTTTGATTACACATCTTTCTGAACAGTAAACAGCACATTCTTGTATGTCCTCATTGATTCCTAGTTGCATTAGAGGCTGCTAGATTTTCCAGTCTTGAAGAGTTTGTTTAGGTTTTTCGGCACTTCTAATGACTATGGTACACATCTGGGGAAAGCATGCACCATAGTTTCTGATCTTCTAGTAGAAGCATTCTGTTACAGAACAAATAGAAGTTGCACATTAGTTCATAGTCCTTCTCCCCCATACTGCTCCTCTTCCAGAGAATGTCCTCAGAAAGAATTCTGATTATAATTACTCAAGCACTATGTCATCTGAGTCCTGTTCCTCTTCTGGAGTAAAAGAAATATTCTTCAGTAATACTTTGCAGGTAATACAAACTCATCTTTCTTAAGACTTTTTTTTTAAATAATCAACATTTTTTCCAATCTGTGTGATAGTTTAGACAAAAATGTATGAAAATATATAAGAAATTTGTAAGGATTGCAGTTATTTCTTCTGCAGTTTCCCATTCTCTTCTTTCCAGACCAATACTTAAACATGTACTGAAGAATGGGTATTGAAAGGGGGGACAATCTATCTTCAAAAACTCTAGTCCTGGTGAATAATATCTAAAAATAAAATGGTTGTTTATTTTGAAACCTGTCATATTTCTGTGTTTAAAACTAACTGGATATTTCAGTTAAGGGAATTTATAGCTTCACAAGGCTTTAAATTTCCCATAATTTTTAAGATTGCTCTTATTAAGATTTCTGTCCTAGGAAAAAAAAGAAAAGCCTGAAGAAAATGATAAGTTCTTAACTTTTGCTAAATAAACATGGTGCTCTGACTTCTAATATTCCAAAATATTCCAAGTAAAGCAAAGCTTTGTCTCATACCCTTGCTTTCTGGCACTGATATGATCCATTATTTAGATTTTCCTAACCCTGTAGGAAGCTATTTCTTTTCTTTTCTTTTTTTTTTGTAAATTATTTTTTTTCTGCTGTGCTAATTAATGTTACCATAGAGAGGTTAACTGTCCATCTGAAGTCAGTGACATCAGGAAGATGTCATTTCACATGACATAGAATATAATATTCCACAGTTCATGTCTATAAAATAATCTAGACTGGAAATCAGTCTGTCATGGTGATTTGTTATAATCTTGAGGATATTGTTCTTTTGAATGTATGTTATTAGCCAACATTTGGAGTCCAGCAGATTGTATGAATTATAAGAAGAAACTTCCTCTAAGGAGCTGTTTAATTTGATGCAGTCCTTCTTATTTATAAACAAAATTTTTTTTAATCTCATCACTACACAAATCAGATAAAAAGTGATTTGGAACTATGACCATAGAAACTCTAAAACTTTCTAGAAACAGTCATGCCCTTGTATTTGCCAGGTAATAGCCTTCAGCTTTCAGCTTTTTTCTGCACTTGCTTTTCACAGAATCACAGAATATGCTGAATTGGAAGAGACCCATAAGGATCATCAAGTCCAGCTCCTGGCCCTGCAAAAAACTCACACCAGGTGACCATGTGAGAGTATTGTCCAGACCCATTTTGACCTCTGTCAGTCTTGGGGTTGTGACCACTTCCCTTCGGAGCTTGTTCCAGCATCTAATAACCCTCTGGGTGAAGAGCCTTTTTCTAATATCCAACATAAACCTCCCCGATGCAGCTTCAGGCCATTCCCTCCCCTCAGATCCTCTCACTGGTCACCAGAGAGAAGAGATCAGTACCTGCCCCTTCACTACTCCTCACAAGGAAGTTGCAACTGCAATGAGGTCTCTCCTCAGTCTCCTCTTCTCTAGGCTAAACACACCAAGTGACTGCTCCTCACGCAACTGCCCCTCAAGGCTCTTCACCATCTTCATGGTCCTCCTTTGTCTAACAGCTTCACATCTTTCTTATATTGAGGTGCCCCAAACCACACACAATACTAATAATAAAATACAAGGTGAGGTCGCCCTAGTGCAGAGCAGAGTAGGACAATGACTTCCCTCAACTGGCTGGTGATGTTTTGTCTGATGCCCCCCAGGACATAGTTGGCCCTCTTGGCTTCCAAGGCACTCATGATTCGTATTCAACCTGCCATCAACCAGGACTCCCAAGTACATGGGCGCTTCATTTTAAACAGCACTCCACCAGAGATCTTAGAGGAGAATGAGTCAGGTTTTTTTTCCTTTATTTTCACTTAATGAAGTGAAAGCATTGACATGCTACTGATACAAGAGCTGTACATTTCCTCCATTTGGGAAGAGTTGCATCATTTTTGTGATAATGCCAGTTTGTGATAATGGTTGGAGAAATGTAGTGGTGGTTATGAAAATGGGGAGTAGTAATAGCAGTTCTTGAAGGATATGGAGCACTTTGCTGTAAAAAAAACCACTAACAAGCTAATTCTTTCCTTAAGGCTGATGACTTCTCAGAAACAATGCTATAGCCATTGGCTCATATTTTTCTTTCAAATGAAAGAATATGAAACAATATCATTAAGAGTCTTATTTGCCTCAAGGATTTGCAGTTGAAAAGATACTGCTATATGTTCAGAGAATTCTTCTAATAAACTACTTTCAGAAGAGATTTTTTACTTTTTTTATCCATATAAGCTATGCAGTATCTGCTGAAAAAAGAGAAAAGAAAAAAGAAAAATTCTACTTTTTCTTGCAATGATTAATTGAGAAAAGAGAAAATTCCAATCAAAACCAAATTAACAACAGAATAAGTAGCTGTATTTTGCTTCTTTTTCTCCCAACAAATATAAGCCACAATTTTATCATTTTGCTTGTTATAGCTGTCAGTAAAGTACAGACATTTGTGCAAAATTACCACACAGCCATACCTGAGGACTTAGTTGTTATTTACCAGAGGAATATACATAACATACCATGTGAAATTACATATTTGCCCAGAGTTTGTTTCAGTCTTTGGTAACGACTATCACCTTTGAAATATTAATGTAGAACTTGAACAAAACATATAGAAATCGATGTTAAAAGGCAATATAATGGGCTATATATTTTACACTGATGAGCCCAAATAGAGAAAAATGTATATTAGGTATTTCCTCTGAAATTTATTACAAAAACAGACTTTGACTGTTACAAGAGCAGTCATATATTCTGGAAATAGGTTCTGGAATTATTCACTGAATTTTCATCAGTTGTGATTAAAAAAGCTTAAATCTAGCCAATAATATCTGCAAAATTTTTAAGACCAACAGTCTAGTAGAGTTCTTTTCATGTAAGAAAAACAAGAATGGGAAGGAAAAAAATAGGCTTGAGTTTTAGCTAAATGAAGGCATAAACAGAGATAAACTTACTTGAAAAGATGGTCATAAACTGGTCAGTATTAAACTCAAGTTGGAAGTTACACATGGTCTAGCCTTCAGAGTATGAGGTTCTAAAGCAATTTGCAGATGGATTTCTTGATCTACTATCTTTCATATAATAACATTTTCTATAGTAATGAATACATTTATGTACCTGCAACAGTATTTGAAGACACCACAGATGATCTCTGAAGATCCCTTCCAACCCAAACCACTTTAAGATTCCATGATTCCATTGCTAACGATATGCGGTTGAGTCAAACCCATCCATCCCTCCTATTTTATAAAGACTTTTCAGCAATGGTAATATTTTCTTACTTCAACAGTTAGTATTTAAATTGTCAGCATGAATCTGCTTAAACTAAGGACGTAAATAACTTGCATATGAAAGAGCAGGTATTCTCTATTTTCGTATTCCCAAATGGCTGATAATTTTTTTTCAAAAAACAAATATCCACAACTAACAATTCTCTTTAAGAGATCATGAGAAATATTTAGTAAGAAAGGAAATAACTGATGAAAATGAATGACAAATTATTATCTACTTATATTCTCAAAAAAAACTTCAGTGAGCTGATGTCCTCTAGAAGGTGGAAGTGAGTTGCATTCTGAACATATTCAGAGAAACAAGGTTTGAGACAGTGCAGGACATGACAGGAGTAGGATTCTGATGGGTACATTGATAACATAACATTGATAACACAACCACAGCTTACAGAAAATTTTCTGATGTGAGCAAAGCACGAAGTCTCAGAGACAATGAAGGGACTCTTGGACATATAGGAGGGAAGTGGTCAGACACTCAATGGCTTCTTCTTCTTATACTTCTTTCTTAAGAACTAAATAGTGTGGAAAAAATATGTAAACTCTTTTACTTTGTACATAAAACCTTCTACTGCTCTATCTCCTCTAGTTAAGTTGTGGGGAGTTTTGCTTAGTTTGTTTTGTGGGTTTTTTTTTTTAATTATTTTTATTTTGTCTGTGTTTAACAATAACTCTATTAAGGAAAACATAAAATGATTTTAAAATAATGAGGTTTTTTGAAGAGCTGAGTAGAGAAAAAACCCTAATCATCTAAGTCCAGAGGCAAATAAATCAGTCATTGAAAGATTGCCTTTGGATTTCACAGGTGACAGGAAATGTTGAAGAGATACAAGGATTCTCTAACAGTGTCACAGAGACCATTAAGGCTTCAGAGGGTTGAGACAGAAAAAGTGGAGGTATTTAAAAGACATGTAGTTGTGACATTTAGGGACATGGTTTAGTGTCAGGCTTGGCAGTCCTGGTTTAATTGTTCAACTCGTTCTTAAGAGTCTTTTACAGCCTAAATGATAATGAGAAGCTGTTGACTCCCTTGAAGGCAGAGAGGCCCTACAGAAAGACCTCAGTAAATTAGAGGGCTGGGCAATCACCAACCATATGAAGTTCAACAAGGGAAAGAACAAGATTCTGCACCCGGGATGGGACAACCCTGATGTTTATATAGGCTAGGGAATGAGATGCTGGAAAGAATTGCCATGGAAAAGGACTTGGGTGTCCTGGTCAATGGCAAGTTGAACATGAGTCAGCAGTGCCCTGGAAGCCAGGAGTGCCAGTTGTGTCCTGAGGGGCATCTGGCAAAACTGAACGAGAGAGGGGATTGTCCCACTCTGCTCTGTACTGGTACAGCCTCACCTTGAATATTGTGTGCAGTTTTGGACACGTCCAAGGGGAAGGGCCTTGAGGGGAAACCATGTGAGGAGTGATTGAGGTCATTTGATCTGTTCAAATGGAGAAGAGGAGAATGAGGGGAGACCTCACGGCAATCTACAACTTCTTCGTGAGGGGAAGAGGAGGGGTAGACACTGATCTCTTCTCTGTGGTGACCAGTGGCAGGATCTAAGGGAATGGTCTGAAGTTGTGTGAGGGGAGGTTTAGGTTGGATATTAGAAAAAGGTTCTTCACCCAGAGAGGGCTTGGGTACTGAAACAGGCTCGCCGGGGAAGTGGTCACAGCACCAAGCCTGACAGATTTCAAGAGATGTCTGGACAATGCTCTCAGGCACATGGTGTGAGTCTTGGGGATGGTCCTATGCAGGGCTCAATGATCTTCATGGGTCCCTTCCAATTCAGCATGTTCTGTGATTCTGCGATTCTGCCATCCTGAAATCTCTAGCCGATTTAGGGTGTTGTAATTTCCTTTTAGGTACCTTTTTTTTTGTATGGTGTTGATGTTTATTTATAATATGCTTTGTCACTAAAGTGTCAGGGACAAAGGTATTACAAGCTGATGCTCCTTTTACCTTACTTGAGTAAAAAGTAATAAAAAATGGCATTTCCAGTGCCATCTTTCAAAAATGATGGAACTGTTGGTTGAACTTCTCAATATGGAAATGTGCAGTAAAGGTAAATACTGCTATTTCCAGATCCCTGGAGGTATTTGCTTGTATGTAACTAGGATCTGACAGAGAAACTGTTCCTGGGACCATTCTTCACCTAAGCTGCAAAGCATAAGCCTTGCATTTCTGTCTTTACCATTCTTCACTTCAAGAGCTTCTAGCACCTGCTGAAATATAGAGAGGAATGTCAGAATGTGAAAGCCAGTCTGTAGTGGGAAGAACCAGCTGATGTTCTGGCACAGATGTTCAGCACAATATTTTTACAGATTAACCATGTACAAGATGTGGTTTCTTGTGATCATGCTTTGGCATCAAACATTAACAATGGGTCTGGCACATAAACTATTCACAAGCTCTTTTTAGAGCTCTAAAGGATTTGAAAGTGTCCATGTGTCTCTACTAAACAATCATTTGAAAGAGGAAAAGCTGTCATTTACCAGCAGCTGTTCATCTTCAAAACATGTATATACATTCTCAACATTCCTTCCTATCTCTTTATCTTACAACAATTCTAAAATATGGGACTTTTTAGCTGGCAGGAACTACAAGGGGAGGTCATGTGGACCACACAGAGAGGAAATGGAGCCCTAAATGCAGACCTAAGAATGACTATACAGTAAAAGAAATCTGACTAGCAGTTTCTATGCATAAATAAACACAAGTGTGACTTAGATTCTACTCACACCATTTCAATTCATGACTCCTGATGACACTGCCAGCAAGACTGGTAACTAGCAGAAAACATAATGACTGGTTAGAGGATGAACAGTTACTCCTTGAGAAGTGTCCTGAGGCAATTCATTCTTATGGGTCCCGAATTAACAATAAATTTCAGTCACTAATGAACTGAAATTCATTTAAAAAAACCCCACAGCCTAACAGTTCAAGCTGAAGCAAAGAAATACAGTACAGCAAAATCAGTTTTCCTGTGTTAATATGTCTTAAAATGTACCTGCTTTTCTAGCATAGAATGACTTTAAAAGAAAATTTCATCAACAGTGAAAATAGTAGCTCTGAAAGCAGAAAGTTTAATCTTTTTCTCAAAAATGAATATCATAACTTTCCCCTTTTTGGGAGGGGTGGAGATGTGTGCAGGGGCAAGTGGGCAGAGAGAATGTGGGTGAGAAACCCTTTTTCTTTATATTTAATTTCATAGCTATTAAATACTGTGAGCAAATTTCACTGGAAATCAAATAATCTAATATCATGAATCCAATGCTCTTCCCACATCATATTGCTCAAACACTTTTTCTCCATTAATGCAAGGTTCAAATATTCAATTCTTCCTTATTCAATTGAGAAATGCATATTCTAAGATATTAATTTAGTAGTATTACTTTTTTCATTAAAATCCCTAGCAATTTAATAAATCAAATCAACACTTTAGTTTCCATGTTCTTATTTATTTTATCCCTGTTGTACATGTATTAGTGTGAATTTGTTTAAAAGTCAGATTTTCTTTTCTTTTTCTTATCCAACTAGAGATATATTAAAACAAACAAACAAAAAACCCAACACAAGCCAACCTCGGCTGATACTTTCAAGCACATGGTGTGACTCTCCCATGGGAAGAGTCCTGTGCAGGGCTAAGGGTTTGATTCTTGTGGATCCCTTCCAACTTGTCATACTCTCTGATTCTGTGATTCTGTGACATTTATGAGGAAGATAAACTATTTAAAAAGTCTAAGACTGGGCAACTAAATCTTGTACAATTCAAACATGTAGGACTTATTACATAGTTACTTCAAACTGTAAATAATAATGCCTTATTTTGATAGTTTTGAAGTTGAATCTCCCTTTATCATATTTCACGGTGTGTTACTATGAAGTAAATTGTACAGTCATTTATACAAAAAAACTAAAAGAGAAACCTTATTGTTAAGAAATTCTCAAGAGAAAGTTCAGTTATTATACAATAAGATTTTCTTTATTCAGCTAAAATGTCATATTTGCAAGAAACTGTTACAGAAATATTCCCATTTTTTTCAGTATGGCTACCTGTCCTGAAGGAGGGTAGATAAAATACAGTTCAGACATGTCTCCCTCATTATTTTCAGAATTTCATTTGCAATCGACCTTTTGCTAATTCCTAATGAGACATTTAGAAATGTTTTAATCTTGTAAAAAAGGAAATGAAGCAGTGTGCAGACTAATGATAATGCTCATGAAAAACATCAGCTATTGCTTAAAAACAGGAGGTGATTTAGATGGAATAATATACAAAAGACCTCATGAACCCATGTAACTTTCATATTACAGTATCTACACTAATTTTACTACAATTGCAACTGAGGGGCATTTGCAAATGAGAAGAGAATAATACAATTTCCTCTCAAGTACACCTGAATTTTACATCTGTAATATTTTGTGGGTTTGAATGGATGATGACAGGAACAGTTCAAAGGAAATATTTGAAAATTTCATGCAGAAGAATATAATCATTGTTTTCTATCATTAAATAGATGATCCATTTCAGACCTTAGTTGTTCAGTAAAAACTCTTTCAATAGAGAAATTTAAAGTACTAAGTGTTTGGGGGTTTTTTCTCTATTGAAAAATTAAAATATTTTCCACTTTTACTAATGAAGAGAGCAGTTGTAAGGTACATTATGTTCAGCAGAAACGTGGCAATCTTTTCAACATGAGTTAAGTTGGCGGCTGCTGCTTCTGCTTCTCTTTCTCCTTCTCCTTCTACTTCTCCTTCTTCTCATTATTATTATCATTATTATTATTATTACTTTCTAAACTGCTAATAGAGAAAAAATGGTTCAAAATCAAGCACTGACTGTTTATACCCGCAGATTGTAAAAGGTGATGGTTTTCTTGAAAAATGTTCACCTAAAACTTAAATTTTCTCTACACAAAAGGGTTTGTCTTTTACTAAGCTTTACTTTATTCTGACTGAAATGACCCATGTTTAACAATGGTCTTACCATGAATTAATTCTTCAGGTGATGTAAAGTCTATTTCACAGAGAATTAAGGTAACACCAAATGAAACTAGAGTAGACTAATATTTGTATGGGAAAAATTACTACTTTATATTTGTCTTAGCAGTCCTCCTGTTACGATCTATTCTGATTGCATTTTCCATAGATTAACAGATATGTTTACCTGCCTTACCATCTGCTGAGCTGACTGTTTTCAAGTTACCTGCTTAAGTGCCAGCAGGAAGCATAAATTAAGCCATTTGTCATTGTGTGCTTGTAAAATGAAAAACATTTTGACATTAGAAGAAGTACATACAGAAAAATGCTGCAAAAGAACAGCCAAAGAGCTTACATTCCTGTACTTAGCAAGGTCAAATGAGGAAAAGGTTGGAAATACCAAAGATCAAAAATCTAAAATCCCACCATGTTTAAACCACCTAGACAGATTTTGAGAACAGTGAAGTTGGAAAGCATCCAGTTTATGCTTTTTTTTTTTTTTCTTACTTGTCTCCTGCCAGGGCAATCACAGTAGCAAATTACTTCTTCTCTCTGTGTACAGAAGGCAGTATATTTTCTTTAACCCTTCCTTTACAATACATTAAAATCACAAAGAAAGCCTTCTAACCTATTATAATTGGTAAGTAGAGCACTGTCAAAACTAGGCACAACCTGAGGGAGTTTCCCTCACATACAATTAGAAATTACAATTTTCAAAGAATTTGAATAGAGATATTTTATGACACTCTAACATAAATTTACATGGTACATATATCCATTTTTGAAACTTATATGGAATGAAAATTTACCTGTCTTTTTTATTAGGTCATTTTAGTAAATAAATAATTGTGTGGGACACTTTGCAACTGAAAATGAATATACATACAATTGTGATGGAAAAGCCTTAGAGAATTGAGACGTTGAAGATATAACCTAATTTTGTCGTTGTTGTTACAAATGGGTTTTAGTAGTCACAAATATTTTCAAGGGGATATAAGGTAGAATTAAGAATTCTGAAAGTCACTAGCTGTATCTTTAGTATCATGAGAAACTACAGGATCAACATATACTTAGAGGTTAATCTTTATTTTTCTGTTCTAACATATGTGGAAAAGATTCCTTCTTTTTCCTTAGCCTTCCCAAATAATTATCTTCTCTGCTTTTTTTGTGCATAGCTAAGCAATAGATTATTTAATACCAGGGCATGCAATTATTATCTTGGACCCAGCAATTCCCTTGGCTTCCCCAGCATAGACAAACTCATCCTCCAAAATCCTTCTTAGTAATCCACTGCTGTGACAGACAAACAACAGTATGCAGTTGTGCTTTTTAACCATTATTTAACTCTAAGCTGCACATTTAGCATCTTAAGGCTTCAAGGGTGAAAAATGGGCAGATTCCACTAGATTTCTCGTACAAACCTCTAAAATGAAAATTACTTGCCATCTTGTTTAACTCCCTAATGGGAAGAAGGAATTACAAAAGTTATGAAGAAAGAAAAGATATGTAAAAGCAAAGCTTTTTCCTGAGATGTAATGTCATAAAAGGATGTTTTTTTATGGACAACTTAGCTGGCATTCCCCTTAAGATCATATCTATCAGCTTCTCAGGAAGAAGTAAAAATAAAAAACAGGATTAGAAATTTCAGAGAATCATCAGGCATACACAAAAAGAGAGACTAAGTATGTACAGGACTTTTCTGTGCCTTTTTCTGTGACTTTTATGTTGGAAGAGGGCTCTGGAGGTCATATAGTCCACAACAATAACAAGAGCAAAAAAAAACAAAACAAAAAATGCACAAAAGGAGGAAAAACATGGCTAGGCTAACAGCAGCATCAGTGATCACAGTTGGAATATCACAGGATATGTGCAAATACACTCCCTTTGGAGTAACTAGCATATTAAATCTTGCCAAGTAGGATCTACAAATGGATTTAAATGAACAGCTAGAAGAAAAATGAACAAAATACAAAATTTCACACCCTAAACTGTTTTGTTTCTAAAACTGTGGTAAGATATTTTTATAATAATTAGGCTGCTGCCTGAAGAAAAGGAAAAGAAAACCAGTTGATGGGTAAATGTGTGTGAAAGGATCCCTGGGACGAAGGGGCTGTGAGGCACTGACCTTGAGTGCAACACCCACCATGTCATGTTGAGGAAGACGCTTGCAGTCATCCAGGAAGCTCCACAGACAGGTGTGGGAGTATGTAACACTAGAGAAGGGTGGTTGGTGTTAGTCATATCTCATTAAACACTTGCAAAGATATCATTAATGAAGGTTTTCTGTAATACTTTGGAAAATATTAATTAATATTTTTTGTAACTAAGTAATGATAATTGTTATGTTTTGATTTGGATGTTAAATATTTGGCTCTTTATAAAAGGGTTGTAGAGGTTTCTGTCTGTAACAGAACATAGTATTTAAACTGTGACAGCATTCTTATAGTGAAATTTTCTACATTAGTAAAAAACATAAACAAGTTTTAAGTACTCTATGTAGAATATGATAATCTTCTGTCTTTATTGTATTCTAGAAGTTCTGCCTGAGGACAGATGAAGAGAAAGAGAAATACTAATCTAATTGAACAGCTGCTTTTATATTTGGGTAAAAAGGAGGATAGACAAAAAAAGGCATGCAAAAAGTATTAAGGGTTTTGCATAAGACAGCCTGGCAAGTTTGCATTTCTGCTTATTAACTTGCCCTCCCACGAGCCAAGTTCCATAACCTTCTTAGCCTTTGAAGGTTGTGGATACTTTCAACAGGATTGGTTATTGACAGTAGATCTTTATAGTCTCTTTTTCTTATTTAATCAAATGGGATGGAGAAACAAGCAAACTGTTCAGATGGAGAGTAAATTATAATGAAAACAAAATAGTTTTGTAGGATTTTCAAAAGTTTGAATCTGCAGATAACTTTTGCTTTGAACTAAAAAAAAAATTATTTGGGACAAAAAGTCTTTTGTAATTTTCAAAACAACTTCCCCCCCCCCAATCTTAGCATTAACATGATGGCACAGAATTGCACAAGAACAACTTCACACAGATAACAAACTCAGACAAAATTTAATTAGCAACCAAAAATTATGGCAAAAACTAATAAACAAGTACGGCAGTAACCACGACGCTCCTTTGCCATTTCACAGGTTACATGCTCGGTATAGCAGTCAGGGATATTTTTACTACATGAACAGGGATGACGACCCAAAGCATTCATAGACTCACACACATGTGGGAGCCCTCTCCCTCAAGGGTACCCAGAAGGTCAGTGCACTTCACCCAAAAGGGTCAAAGGATCACTCAAAGACATCCAATTAAAAAAAAATAACTCAAAAGTCATTTGGCACAAATCTGGGGTAGTGGTGTAGAGAGGGCAACAATGAACTTTCTAATGGCAGTTTAAGACAGAGTGTTGTAAATATCTGGTGTTGCTGCATTAGCAGCCTTGCACAAGCACTTCTTGAGCTGGTGTATATAGTCACAACAGGGGCATCTCAGCTACATCTTTTCATCCAGTTTCTATTTGACAATTCCAGGGGGAGTTTCCTCATTGGGCATCACCTGTACCAGCTAGGTGTGCAATTTAGTGCACAATTAAATGAGTTGTTATTTCATGCACTGGGGCAATCAACAATATCTTGTCAATATTTTATACACCAAGAGGCATTTAATGGCTAGGACATGAATATCCACACTTCTGTAAAGTGGTTTCCCATTGGGCTTCAGAGCCGGGTGTAGTGTCATTGGGGCTCCACCCCATGGCCTTGTGAATTAGCTGAAGAATGTAATTACTCTTGGCATCCCATAGTGAGATGACATTTACTGTGCCCAGTGGCCAACTAAAAACATGTGTAGTCTAGATCCTTCATGGTTTTGTGGTTTTTTTGTTGTATTTTTTTTAATTCAGTTCTAATTATTGTATTGTGCTCAATTTAGTTCAATGGCTAATCATAGAATATCCTGAGCTGGAAGAGACCCATTAGGATACTTAAAATTCAACTCCTGGCCCTACACAGGGCAGCCCCAAGAACCACACCTTGCGCCTGAGAGCACTGACCCCAGGTCCCTTTCCACAGAACTGCTCTCCAGAATCTCATTCCCCCACCTATACATACATCCAGGATCGCTCTGTCCCAGGTGCAGAATCCAGCACTTATGTTTTCTGAAGTTCATATGGTTGGGTGATTGCCCAGCCCTCTAATTTTTCTAGGTCTCTCTGCAAGGCCTCTGCCTTTGAGGGCAAGTATTTCCAATTTAGTATCATTTGCAAACTTACTTTGTGTACTTTTGAGTCATGTTGACATCCTGTACAAAAATTGGCATTATGAAGTGACTTAACGGTGGGTAAAAAAACTGTTATGGGTGTTATGTTCATCATCCATGTGAACCCCACCATTATCTTTGCCACTACATTAACATCCTAGTCTGAGTTGCCTGCACTGATCACTGTTGGTCCCAATAAGAGTAACAGGATTGTCTATTTCTCCATTGTCCTCTTAACTGTTTCCACTGCCATCTCTCTCACAGGATGCAGGAAAATGTCTGTTACAGTGTGGAGTCTTCCATGGCCTACAAGGGAGTATCTGCATCTGTGGTTCTAGTACCTCCCTCCTTCTTTTCTTACCTTGGTGTTCACACCATTGCTTTTCACATTTATTCCCCATACTTCACTGCTGTGTGGCATCTTTTTCCTTTTTTTTTTAAAATAATGCCCTTTTTCAAGGCAGCATTATTTCTGTGACCCCTGGCATTTCCATAGCATTCTAACATATATGTGTTAAAGTTGTGAGGCAGTACAACTAGTATTCTTGGTTGTCCTCGCAGATACAAATAGTTATGAAAGTTATTTTTCAAAACCTTTCAATAGATTTTTTTTTAACATTCTCATTTCCATGTCTAAAAATAGTCCAAATTTTCTGGGGAAAAACCGGAATATACAGAATGAAGCAAATATGTTTTGAGCATATTTTTCAAAATACTATGACATATGGAAAATTAGCTAGAAGATGAGTAATAGGAAAGTTAGGAAAATGACATTAGCTAGCATCATTCATACAAAATTTATTTCTAAATAATTGCTCTTCTTTGTAATTGCTTCCCTATGCCAACTAAACACCATAAAGCAAATCAATCAGCCTAGACATCTGATTAAAGAGTGAACAAAGAAAACAACAACAGGAAAATCAGAACAAATCCTAATGAGTCAAATGGAAAACTTTTTTTTTTTTTCAAGACTACAAAATCAATTAAGTTGGAAAACGTTTTTGAGACTGTAGAGTCCAACATATGACCTAACACCAACATGTCAATTAGACCATGGCACTAAATGACATATCCAGCCTTTCCTCAAAAACCTCCAGGGACAGTGACTCCACCACCTCTCTGGGCAGTCCATTCCAGTATCCAATCACCTTTTCTGTGAAGAATATCTTCTTAAGAAGCATATTATATTTTAATCATTGTTCATCCAGTATTTAATTAATCTCAACTATGCTGACAAGTCTGCATACTTTAAGGCTGCATCCCTTATTTGACTACCATATGTTGTAACGTTTATATTTCGGAGTAATGTAAGGGATACTTTTTGGAAAAAAATTATATCTGGTCAAATGAAGCACTTTGGCATCACATGATGAAAAATAAACCCACTACTTTTAGATAAGCTTCTCATTGAGAAAAAAAATTAAATGCTCTCAAAGACTTTAAAATTTTAATTTCCCCCTCTGACTACACATCTGTAAGATTACAAACTAACAAAACCACAAAGCTATAAAGAAGAGTTTTTTCCTCAGGTCAATGTTCAACAAAAAAAAAGTCATGATTAATTTTTTGCTATTCTGATTTGGAGGGGAAAAAAAAGTTATTTGGATTTAAGCAAGTGCTTTCTTTGGTAAATCAGAACCTTTAATCAATATTTAGGTTTCATTTCTAAGGCTATAACTTTGAAGAAAATCCAAGGTCACCTGTATAAAATCAACATACTTGTGTGGATTCTCAGCTCAGGGTTACAATTGAATGGGGAGACTTGGCAACCTCCTGGGGTCTTAGAAGAGGATTTTGTGGAACCCTGTGAGAGAATAATTTAATTCTGTCAAACAGGGTCTAAAAATGACTCTGTCTTCTGCGACTGAAAGCATCAAAAATTATTCTTATTCAGAAACCTTGAATGTGTTTGATCAAGCTATATCAGAAGACATATGCTCATCACAAAGAAGTCCTTCTTGCAATGGCTTTTAGTAACTTTAGAAACCCAATTATTTTCAAAATAATATTTTTGTCTGAGCAAATTAACCTTTAAAAACACTGGTTATCTCTAACTTACAGATACAGTAGAAGAACTCCTGCACACAGAAACACTCAGCCAAGAGAAAGCATGCTCTTTTTCAAGGTTTCTTATCTAGGAACTTTAGTGCCCTGTGTGGGAAGGAGTACCTTGTGAGCAAGGGTGGCAATCAATGTAAGTGTGGTGGTGGGACTCACCACTGAAACGGTATGATTGGTAATGAATAGTAATGAGAACCCCCTGTGCAGAATTTGGAAGATCCTTGCTCTATTTCAGCTCCACCAGGAGAGATCACTTGGAAACAGTACCAACAACCTGTAGCCACATATATGCCACCTTTGTCTAGTTAGCAGCAGCTACTAAAGTCTGGTTTTCTAGTGTTTTGATGCTGACAGAATAGGCCTATGACATTACCATATTGATGCTGAATTTGCCCCAAAAGACAAGGAGAAACTGCTCAGAGACAAAGTTTTAGTCTTTAAGCAGGAGGTATTTATTAGCAGCGCTGGAGAGCAGCCAGTTCGCACTGGACAAACTGCTCTGAAGTGGTCAGTGAAAATCAGGTATTTATACAAATTTTGTAAGAGGTTACAACATTTTTACATGCATATTCATATAACTGCAACATCTAGTTCTAATATTCATAGCAGCTGGAGTTAGGGTGGAGTCTGGGTGGAGTCTTTATTTTGGGGAGATTCACAAGGCTACTTCCTGATTTCATTGGAGGAAGAGTAGTAAAAGACCCCTGCCCATAGCTGAACTTTTCAACTTTCTTGATTTTGCTGCCAACTTTCTTGATTTTCGCTGACTCTCTGGTGTATTTTGCAAGGCTTTGGACTCTAGCCCTTTCTTTCCCTCCTTATCTCGGGGAGTTCTTACTCTATGTCCATTTATGTAGCTGTGCAAGCATTCTTTGGTATACGGTACCAGCTCTAGCTAATCCCTGAATTCTGGTTTTCTCTAGCCAAGAGCAAGATCTGTATTCTAAGTTAACTCTTCAGTCTCTAGCTCGGCTTCAATATCACCCTTGCATCTGCCTGAAGGCACTAACTTCTGTATATCACCAGAATATCTGACTAACCTGGGACCTTNCTATTGTGTTTTTCATGGGATCTGGCCCAGAGGTCCTCTAAAAAGTTTTTTCCCTTGGGATTTCACTGCTTCCTACTTCTGTATATCACCACAATATCTGACTAACCTGGGACCTTAAAGTGAATTTACCAATAGCTTTTCTAGAGTAAGCACTTCTAAAAGAAAAAGTAAAGCCAATCGTATTTGAATTTTGTAAACCAGTCTTCAATAAAACCTAAGGGTTTTTAATAAAACCTAAGTCCAATCAAGGGTTGGACTCGATGATCTCTGAGGTCTTTTCCAACCCAATCGATTCTATGATTCCATGATTCTAAACCAGAAGTAGACAGCTTCATAATACATGTACATAAAAAAATATAACTTAAAAAAAAATATTTTAACACTATTTTTCCTTTCTCATTGTCCCCTCACAGAACATATGATTTCCTCTTTACTGGTTCTCTATATAACAGTTTCAAGCAGCTTTCTTTCAGAAAGGTCTAAACAGTTCCCTCTGAGTCACTGGAAAATATTCCCTTTTTATCCCCTACATCTGACTCTCAGTTTACACCTTTTTCTTTCATGTGCTCATATCACTGTTCCTCCACTAGCAATATTTCTCACCACCAGCCTTATCTTTTTTTCAGAAGTTTCTTCCCCTTTAAGGACTCATTTCTGCTCTCAGTCCTCTTCCTTGCTCCAGAGAGATAAAACTCATTTAGAAATCGGGTAAACAGGCAGCATTCTCTTTACTCTTTGATTACCCTTTAAGCAAAGCATCACTTTAAAATTACAGGTAAACAAGTGGACAAGTAATGCACCAATTTTATTCAGTGCATACATCAAGGTCAGTGAAGAAGGAAAGTGGAGGGGAAGGAGGTGCTCCAGTTCCCAGAACAAAGATTCTTCTGAAGTGCATAGAAATACATGGTGGAACAGATATCTAACTAAAAGCATGGAGAACCCCGTTCTGGAGCTGGTAAATGAAGGCTGTGAATGATGGGAAACCAACACTGGAGAAGGCTCCTGGCAGGAACTCTGACCCTGTGAGTAACACATTCTGGAGCAGTCTCTTTCTGAAGGACTATACCCTTTGGAAAGGGACCCACACTGAAGAAGTTCGTGAAGAACTGCAGCCTGTGGAAACGAATCACGTTGGAGAAGTTCATGGAGGACTGTTGACCGTGGGAGGAACTACGGGAATACTGCGAGGAGCCCTTCCCTGAGGAGGAAGGAATTGCAGAGACAAACTGTGATGAACTGACTACAACCCCTGTTCTGCTGCACCACTGATGCAGAGGAGGAGATGGAGAAAAGAAAGAAAAAAAAAAAAGAAGGGAGGGGTGGGGAAAAGGTGTTTTTAAGATTTGTTTTTGTGTCTCCCATCACCCTACTCTGATTTTATTGGCCGTAAATAAATATGCATAATTACCTGCAATTGTCTGTTTTGCCCATGATGGTAATTGTTGAGTAATCTCTCCCTGTCCTTAATTCCACCCACAAGTTTTTCTTTATATTTTCTGTCTTCTGTCCAGCTGAAGAGGAGTGACAGAACAGCTTTGGTGGGCACCTGACCTCCAGACAAAGTCAACGCACCCCAATCCATCTATCCATTCCCAGAACCAGTACAGACTATTTTTAACCCCGGTAAGCAGTCAGTAATCAATGTTACAAAATCTGCTTTAATTTTAAAAGTTAGATAAATGGTTTACATTTTTTCTCTTTTCAGCTGCATAGAATTTTCTGTACTGACAATCTTATTTCTGTATTAATTGATCAATGAATTGAAGTGAATAAAGGATTAGACCCATTTGGCTATAATTAAATAAATAATATATCAGTTATTGTTCATTTTTTGTCAAAAAGCTAATGTTTACATTTGTGATGCAGTATAAAGACATATTATTTTTTCATATTTTTTAAATAAAAACATTCATATAACATTAAAACTGACAAAATCTCAAATGGCACAATAATTTCTGTGAAATCCCAGCTTTAGGTGGCTTGTTGATTATGGAATTGGTCCTTTCTACCACCTCTGTCCTTTGGCTTTGGGTCTCCTTTGTACTGCAGACAAACTTCTGGACTTCTACCTATATTTTTTCTTCTGTGGATTTTCATTTTTTTCTGTCTTTAGACCCTTTCTACCTCAGCTGCAATAATGATGTCTCTCCTAAGAGAGTTTCATTAGTATTGTTCTGCCTCCATAGAACATAAATCAAAAGAAAGATGAAAAAGCAGATTATTTCATACCCATTATTTTTGCCTTTTTTTTTTAAATCAATATTAATAACATATAGGACAGATACAGTGAATTGAAAAGAACATAATCAAGTCTACTTTCATTGGTATTAGAAGTAACTTGGGACAAAATGAAAACAAAAGAAAGATATAGAGAACTGACTTTCAGCTGTTGCTCATGATTAGTCTGTATAATCATATAAGTTAAGACATAGAAGGTTGTCCTGTTCAGACTTAGAAACAGTTCCTTATATTTCCTGAAAAAATAGTTTGAAGAAACTGAAAAGTAACAGGGGTGCTTACAGGGGTGATTGATTGAATTTTTAAAAATATTTCTCTAATAATAGTAGAAAGACAATAATAGTGGAAAAAATCTTGAGTTAAAAAAGGATTTTCATTTGAATTATGAACTGAAGAGCTACTAATAAAAACAGGTTTAAAATGGGTGACATACATGAGAAAACTGAAAGGACAAAATGAAAAAAGGATTTGCATTCTATCTACTTAGTTGTTACAGTATGTTTGGAGTTAAATGGAAATTCTTGCTAAATTAGAGATGTGGTTGTAACTTTAAAAAAAAAGTCAATAGACTATGAATAGTAAAAAACAATAGTAAGGCAAAATACAATTTGAGCAATAAAAGACCTGAAAAAAAAAATTAAACACAATTATGAGTGTGTGATTGACTTTTGAAATATGGTTTTTGATGGAAAGTTAAGAAGAAAATATTTCAACATTCCTGTATCTTCAGCAAGGAAGCAAAAATAAATAGAGACAAAAATAAATACTTATTATGCAATAATACATACATTAAAAAGATTTTTGAAGTAACTTTTCAGAATGCATATGTTCAACCAGCAAATGGAATAATTTGGAGTGGCCATGGTGCACAAAGTTACCTGGCAGGGCTTTCTGTGACACTGTGAAGTATAATTATACTGCCATGATTGAATTTCCAACTCCTAAACACTACAAAGTAAGTAGGTTTGAGTCTATGTTGGAAGCAACTGTAGCAAAAACAAACAGAACAAGAGCTGAGTAACTCAGCAGCTAATTTGACCTCTACTGAAAATAAGAATATAAAAAATACACCAATACTGACATTTCCAGTGCCTCTATTACCAAAATCTCTTTTGCATCAATAGCTCAGCCCAGGTTTCCAAAGAAAACCTGAGGTACTGATTTTGTAGGGTACAGTTCTGATCAAACTGACATTACAGGCAAGAATTTCATTGCTCTAACAAGACCAAGATAAAGTTTTTGCTTTCTGTCATGTGATTCTTCTCAGAGGTATTTTTTTTCTTTTAATAAATATTAGAGAAACTAATTTTGTGACCTATTATAATATATTGTACCATAAAGTTTAGTAATTGAATAATTTTTAGTAGAATTTTTTCCTCAGAGAAATGGCACTTTAGGCTACAGATTTAAAAGTACAAAAACAAATAAAAAAATTTAAAAGCTATTCTAAAAAATGTCAATATTCACGTCAATTCATGTCAATATTTTTCTAGAGTTAAAAGTTATTTGCTATGTGAGGAATTCTTTTTAAGATTCTTCATGGAAATATTTTCCTGAGAAACTGTGGAAGATATGCACTTTTACAACTATATATTTGGAGTAGGAGCCTTTTCTAACTTTACCCATTTGCAATTAGATATCCAGTCTGAATTAGTTTATGAGGTTTTCTGCTGAAGTTCTTTTCTTGAGTGGAAGTTTCCCTCCCAGAAGGAATTCAATTTGCCTAGTTAGACACGCATATCACATCAGGAGGAGTCTTGCTTTAGGCAGGCACCAGTCCTCCTTCCATTGACTAAGGATGGACTTAAGTGACTGCTTCTGAAAAATCATCTAATTTCCAAAGGCCACAAATAAGATGAAATGAACCCACACTTAAGGGTGCAATGAAACCTATTAACAGAAATGACTTCAGGTCTGGAAGGAATGTTGGTGTAGCAATAACAGAAAGGGTCCTCAGAGTGGCTCTTGGACAGAAGAGGCATAAGTCTCCATGAAGACAAATGAAGTCATAATTATTTATGGTAAGCCTATCGAGTACTCAGAACATATGAAAATGTTGAATGACTCCTTTCTTTAGTTATTTATTATGAAATCACAATTGGACAGTGTTGGGATTTTTCCTTACACAACATTATCTAATTTCCAGTTATCTAAAATGCCAGAATGAATCCATTGACACAAATGCAAAGACCTATAGCAGTTTATGAGATGTTATAGCTTATGTAGACATATAGATATCTACACCTTAATGTTGGATCCCAAAATATGACATCTGCCGAGAGGAATTTGAGTGGACTTTGCAGAAAGCCGTGGGCTTGGAGAGTTGGGGGAAAAAACTCAGTATGAGAAACCAACAAGATATCACCTGTGTTGATTGCCCTGCCCCAGCCCAGAGTCCACACCTTGATTTCATCAAACCTGTCCTGAAGACCCATTGTACCTTATCCCTCCCTTTGTGTTCCCTGAATCCTTGCATACTGTAGAACTGAATGCTTGACTCTCCCTGTGAAACCCTGTAAGATAAAGTGGGGTTTACTCATGAGGTAGTTGTTAAGACCTCAAATTTTTTAATCTGGGTTTTCCCCTTATGTCATCTCCTGAAACCCCCTGTTTGTAATAAATTGTAATAGTTTCAACCCCCTATTAAATATGTAAACCCTAAACCCTTTAAATATGAACTTGTAAGTCCAATAAACCGATCCCTCTGCTGGGATCGATTAGTTTTAGACTCACTACATCTTAGCATGTTACTCATAATCTACTTGAATATGTAACATTTGAAATTAACTATAGAGAATATTGCTATTGTTTTTTCCATCTTTCTTCTTCCACTTAAAATAGAACAATATCATTTCTTGTTCTTTCTAGAGAAGAAAAATATGCAGTCCAAACATTTAGAGCTGAGAAACATAGCTAACAAGGAATTTCAGTACTTTGCAAGACCAGTTTTGTGTTAGAATATGTTCACAATACCAGGTTTATTCAATAGCTGTAATTTCATTTTTGTGAATGTATTTCTTTTATGAATGTCTTAATACATAATTGTTAAATTCTGGTTGTAACATGTAAACTTTTAAAAACTGTTTATAATTAAGTTATAAATTCACATACATATTTCATGTGAAACTAAACATTTGAAAACCTGCAGTCAAAAGAAAAAAACAAAATCCCATCAAAAATTACACCTTCCCACCACATTTAAAAACAACTATTGAAAGAATACTATCAGTTTCCTGGAAAAACAAATTAAAATGTGATTTCCATCTAAAATCTCTCTTCTGTGCTTTGCTACAGTAGCAGATGTTGTAACTACGAGTTCTGTTAAGTTTTTACAGTTTTAGAAAATCAACTGAGAAATAGTGCTATTATTCTTTGCTTAAAATGAAACTTCAGTCTAGTTATGATTGGAAAAGATTTTCTGGCATCATTATCTTTTATTAATAGGATCCTTTGAGCTTTCCAGTCTAATAATTCTCAGAGAAGTAAATATTATAAAAATTCATAATATTCTACAATATACACAATTTTGAGATATATAATAGATAATCTATGCTGCCACAAAATAGAAATTGGGGCTCATTGGGGACTACTGAGGTCATACAAAAGGCGAAGTCTTATAACAACTCTTAAACAATTTGCAAACCAGTCTGAAAACAGAATAATGACAGCATTGACAGGACTGTATTTTTGAGGCCAGAAATTCTGTCAAAACTGGGTTTTTTTTCCTAATATATTTGCTTTCTGAAGGTAATATGTTCCAATAGTACTTTGATTTAAAAAGGATTTGAAGTTTCTGCCCAATTTTGTGAAAATTTTAGGTTGATTCATTTTTTGGTAATCCAAAACACTTTATTCATCCTTAATAATAAGGGAATGAGATGAATAATTAGCTAGTCATCTTCAAAAGGGGAAGAACAGATTGCCCACTGTTCTTTGGCATTGGGAACATGGCATGTCGTGCAAAGTCTTGCTAGCATCTGCTTAAAAATATGAGCATGGGTGTAGAAAGAACTGAACTATGTTTGAATCAGCCCCTTTCAGTGAGTAAATGAAGACTTTGGAGAGGGTCTGGAAAGAGTCATAGTTTTCTTTGATGACCTATGCTTTGTCACGTCATTGCTAGTTGCTGTTTAAAAGGGAATTGTTAAACTAGGAAACTGATAGCAACCTTATGGGTTTCTCTTAGGAAGTAAAAAGCATCTGATTAACTCCATAAAAGCAAAAATATGCATATTGAAAGACTTTTATATTTTATATACAATGAAATAATAAAGTGATTATATTTTCTTATTTTTATACCAATCAAAATTTCATAATAATAATAATAAAGGATAATTCAATAAAGTAATAATGGGGAGATGGAGAAGGTTTGGTGTCCTCTGTTTATTATTTTGTTTGGGATTTTTTCTCCACACAATTTATATTTCTTCTGAACTGTGTCTTCTTTGTACAGCCAATCCTCATACAGTAGATACTGTTTTCATAAAGTAGAGTAATGCATTATACTTTAAGACCTAATTTTGCTACCATATCATCAAGGAAAGATTCTGTGGCATTGAACTCACCCT
>VYXB01001102.1:259164-269973 GCA_013397135.1 Pachyramphus minor
GCATGAAATTCTGTCTCTAAGTAGTTTTCTTTTACGCCTTTTGGGGCAAATTTGGCATCATCTATTGGTGAGTTTTGTGAACCTTCAGAGATTTTCTATTGGTCAGTTTTTAGATTCCCCTGAGACTTATATAAGTTCCTAGCCAGACAATAAACGCTCTCTCGCTTGTCTCCTCTCCTGTGGTCTCCGTGTGTGTCCTTGCTGGGCTTCTGGGACCCCAAGGCAGGGGGGTAAGGGGCATATCCCCCCCAGGTTATGGGTTAAAATACCCTATCCTGGAGTCCTAAAACTCCCAAATCACCGTCGCAAGATTCCTTATCCTTTGAGGACTTTCTGGCAGAATTGAGGAGTGCAACATTGATGATTTTGTTATAAATTTATTCGAAATGGTACATGATAGTTGTTAATTAGATGATTATGATGATGATGACTAATAATAATTACTACTATGCTTTTAAAAAAGGATAGATACATAAAACTGTTTTCATCTTGATCTCATGTTGAAGACTTCTAGTCACTTTTTCACATACAAAATTATGGAAACTAGGTTAACGTAGAAGTAATATTTTCAAATTATATGCCAAACTCAAATTACTATAATAGCACAGACTAAAATCCTATTTCATTTAGTTTCATTGTAAACTTTAATTTCTATAATATGGATTTGATTTTGGTTTTCATAGAATAACTCCAATTTTTCCCCGAATAACTCCAAATTTTCTCCGACACAGTCATCTGGCCTTTATTTTAGTTACCTATTTACTACCCCTTTCAGAAAAAGTTCATCTAAATTATTCCTTGAATAAAAAATAAATTAACTGTATGATAATATATAGTCTTATGTAATAAACATGGGCTTCTATTTATCTGCCTAGTGATGTACATTGTTGCTAGTTTGTGAGGTGGAATTATGAGACAGACTGATGTGTTGCCTTACTGAGACCACCGCCTCCCTAAGATCGTGCTCTATGGTGAACTTGCCACTGGCTGCCGCAAGAGCCCTGAAAAGGAGATACAAGGACTCCCTGAAACAATATCTCAACCTCAGCCATATTGATCATCACCATAAGTTTACTCCCCAGTCGGGAGGCTTGGAGACACCTTATCTTAACGCTGCTGCCTTCTTTGAGAACTCACGCAAGATCACTCTTGAGGAGAAAAGACAACGCAGAAAGAATCGCGTCTTGTTGATACCGCCTGGGGGTCTTTCTGCTGTGCCTTTTGCAACCTGACTTGTCTATCACGCATTGGCCTTTTCAGCCATCAGCGTGCATGTAGCAAGCATGGGTAGAGCCCTTCCCAAATTTTTGTTTGCAAAGCCAAGCCATGATGATGATGATGATGATGATGAGTACACCACCTCTGAAAGTGGTTCAGAATATTGTAAGAACAAACCAACCTTGAAGTTAAAACCGAAACAATAGGAAGTACAGAGCTGAAGAGGAAAAAAACACAATTAAGTGCCTCCGTCTCTTGCTTTTTAAAAAATGAACCCATGGGATCAACATTGCTATCAAAGGCTTTACAGTATTTGAATAGGAACTGAAGCTACTACCTATTACAGAAGAGCTTTTGCAGTCCTGTGATTACACTTGAGGGTGGGTGTTTGGGAAAATATTTCTATGTGTTAAAATTTCACTAAGAAGCTCAAAACCTTGAATAAATAAACCCAAAGGTATGAAATTTTCTTCTGTACTTGAATGAATGGTTTGTGTAAAGATAAATTATCCTCACCCTCCACAAGCAAGGAAAGGTTTTAACTCAAAGACACACAGGTGCAGGAGGTTCTATGAACCTTTCAAAACAATATTTTATAATTTGAAATGGCTGTTAAATCCAGTTGTGAATATAAATTCAAGCTCTTTTGCTAATTTAACAAAATTTCAGAACAAAATATAGATACATTTTTACTCTCAATAATAAGAAATATTTAAGCCCTACAAATGTTAAGAGTTACTTATTTCTGAACATTTTCTTAATTGTTTTTAGCCTGAACCCCAATCCGAGAGGTCCTCTCTCTTTCAAGCCCACCAAGTCATTTGTTCTGGAAGTTATTTTAGAACTTATTCCAATACATTCTAAATGGAATTATATCTATTAAAATGAATTGTGTACCCTTTAGAGTTGTTTAAGAATTAAGGCTCTAAACAGATGGAGTAATGAAATTTGAGTAGACTATCAAGCCCTCAGGCCTAGTCCTCTTCATCTTCAAAAAAGGAACTAGACTTCAAATAAATTCTGAAAAAGGATGGGAAAAAATATAGTCTACAGTATTATAGCACAAATAAATTACTGGCTTAATTGAAAAGTGAATTTTTGCCCTCTATTTACTCTCAACTCAGCTGTGCTGGTTTCAGAAGGAAGCTGTCATACTGCAATGAAGCTGTTGTGCATAGAGATGACTCTGTGTTCTTATAGGTATAGACAGCTGTACCCATCCTTTTCAATCACATCAGCACTTTCTACTAATTATCTTTTCAATGAGCTCTGATTATCCTCAGTTCTTCACACCAGAAAGCCATGGAGGTTTATTTTTTTCATTGACTTTGTAGAATTCATGTTATGTTCAGAGCTTGATTATGTGTGCATGCTGCACACACTTCTACAGAAATTATGAACGTGCACAGTAACAGCACAAGGTTACTACTGAACATAGGAAATTTTCAAAACCTAAGTAGTTGCAAATTCTGCCTAGCAAACACTGGCATTCTGGAAATTAGAGTATTTTACTTGTTCAGGGTTTTTTTTAATCATGCTAGTCCAAATCTGCATATTAAAAAAAAAACGAAAAAAAGCTCCATATACACACACTCGTGTCTGTATCTAGCTATGTAGATTAAATAAGCAAATACATTTTGCTAGAAAACAATCATATTTTCCTCTTCAGGCTAGAAATAGGACAAATTACAATATAAAATCAACTTTTGAGTGACGAAGACTTACGACAGTGTTTTCTGATCAGGGATCCAAAATAAAGCTTCTAAAGAAGTTTATTAAATATACCTGAGTAATATGCTCAATATACAAAAAAAGAGCAAGGATGAAAACACAATTAAAATATCAATAAAAATAAAGGGAAATTGAAGGTCCTCAAAAAATATATACTTGTCACCGATATACATCACAAGAAGGTGGGTGTCAAAGTAGCAAAGGGTTCAATATCTCAACTCAGCTCATTAAAGAAATGACAAATAAAATTGTTTAGACAAATATATAGCAATTTAATAACTATTTAATAACTATTTAATAACTATTTAAAAACTATTTAATAGTTTTTCTTGATATTTTAGGTATATGTTATGTCAGCTAATTATCATGTGCTTGAAAATGGTAATTTATTAGCTACAACAACTGCAGACAATGCTTTTAGGTAGTCAACATTCAGGTGATATCTTCTATTGTTAAAGTTGGTGTATTTAAACTATGAGAAGAGGTTAACTTTAGATGTAAAGCTTCATGTTGTTTTGGTAAGTGATGAACAACTTCTGGTAAGTGATGAACAACAGGAACAACTTAATATCTGAAAAATTAACAGAAAAGATGAAAATAATTAATCTCATAGAGCTACGGGAAAACATTCTGTGTTATGCAGTTTATTATCCTTATGCTTAAATTAACTCCTTTCTTCTTTACATCTGGGTTGATTTGACACAATCATGTCAGTAATGAAGCAATACAAATTGTTGTGTTTACGTTATAAATCTAATATCTGGAAAATACATTTACCAAGACCCATTATTGAGATTTCAGGTTTTGGCAAAAGGACTGCTGATATTTCAGGAAGTCTGTTATGTATTCTGTAAATTTTATAATGAAATATCGTTGAGTATGATAATAAAATGAGCCTATCTTCTGAAAAAAATGTAGCTATGGAGTTCAAGTGCAGTTGTCTTCTGATGGCGTAATTAATTAAAAGATTCTTTTTTTTTTTCATTAGTTAGAAGAGTTTGATGACTGGAATCTTCAAGAAGAAGGTACATAGTATGTTTAAACATATCATCACAAATAAGAACTTTAATAACCTTAATTAACACTTTTGTTCATTAAGCTTGAGCAAGACAGTAATGTTCTGAATCTGCAATGATTATTGCTTATAATACTCATAGAGAAATTGTGTTTAAATTCAACTGATTATCATGCCACTGAATAATTTTTTTAATTCAATATTAAAAATCTTTTTACAAGAGAACCATGTAAAAGTTCTCCTGTAGGAGAACGTAACAGCACTATTATTAATTGAAAAGCAGAGATTTTACATACTGGAATGCTTTAAAGAAAAAATTCTAAATTTTGTGCAGTGTTTTATACAAATTAAATTAAAGAGTATTCCTTCAAATTTATTTCCCATCCTCCAGCCCAAACTGGAATCATTCTGTTTCCCTAACCTCGTCTCCTGCCAAAGTGAATGCCATAAAAAACTGTCAAAAATACATTAGTCAAGATGTTATTTTTTTCAAGATTTGCATACACTGAACCTTTTCCCCTCCTCATTTCCACTACTCAAAGCTATTATCTAACCTACAGAAAAAAAAAAAGGAGGAAGCAGAAACGCAGAGCCAGACCCCTGAATTTGTTCTGGTGACTACAGGGAGCATCTCTCTGGGCCCATTTCTTGTCTCACTTTACTTCAGGTGGCTTATCCCTTGGCTGGTATTTAGACAAAGAATGACAATGGTTGTCATTACTCACACTTTTAAACACAAAATATATCCTATGGCCCTCATGATAGTATGGGTTACAGTGCTAAGCATTTAGGTATCCAGATTTACATATGTTACCATCTGGACAATTCAAAAATATGAAGTTTGTCATTGTCATGCAACAGATAAGAAGCAGGCACCTAGAGAGTAAGATATATGCATACCACCAAAGTTTGACAAATGTTGAAAAAATAAAGGACTGTTAATTTTTGTCTTTCTGAAAAGTTGGTCAGTTGGGTACACCTATCTGGTGGTTAGTGCTGCTTAAAGATATCATTGTATTAAGGGAATGGCAGCCCTGGAGACAGGACTGGACATGGTACTGCACACAGGCACCTTGATGACCACTGTCACCAGGGCCTGGCTGAGATGAAATAGGGGTCCAGGGCAGGTGGGTCCTAGGTCAGGCACATCAGGGATGGTGGGGCTGTGCAGTGCCCTCTGGGACCTTTTATCAGCAACCTGGGAAGGAGAATCTTACCGTCCTGCACTTCAACACCTCTCTCTCTTTGTAGGCCATCCCACATAAAATTCTTAAATGTGAGTTGGCTATTATCTCACTATAGCTTGTTGTTGCGTGGATTCAGATTCTAGTCAGTCATGCACTTAAAAAATGCACAATAACCTGTGTGTGTAAATATACATGTGTGCATGGGCAGCTGATGATGGGTTTTGTCTGAGTACAAAAAACGCAGATGTTTTTTGTAGATTTCTCCAGATGTTTCCCAAAACAGGAGGTTAACTCTCACCTTACTTAAAAGTCAGGAAAATGCCATTAAAAGGATGCTTGTATAGTAGATATTTAAGTTCTATGGTTTATATTTGCAAGTGTATACCACTAAAATGATTCCATAATAAAAGATCTATACAGTTCTAAATTACTCATCAAGGGAAAAAAAATAATGAAAACATTGGCCTAGTCTATAATCTAGATTGTACATGAAAAGTCTACAGTTCTTGACACAAGAATGCAGCTTTATTTTTCCCTGAACTGAACGTAAATTTTAGTAGAAGCAACCTCTCAGATTCTTAAGTCTGATGTTTCCATTTTGATATTATTTGTCTGACAGAAGGCTACAATCTAATTCCAAGTTGGAGCATCTTATGTCAGCATTTTATTACTTTTTAAAAATGTGGTAAAAATGGTTATGTAGAAGAGGCAGAAGAGTGGAAGAAAAATAATGAAAGTCTGAACAAAAAAGTGCATAATTAGTACTGAGAATGTTTTGGATTTCCTTCAGATGATTCTCAATATTTCCTCCTCCCCTAGGCGCAATGACAGCAAGACTGGGCTTTAAACAAGATCACAGAGGGAGGCATTAATAGGTTTCATTCAGGCATATCCTGCTCTCAGAATGAAAGCTTGTCCTTAGGATGAACCTGCATCATGAAATTTAGTGTCTTCTATGTTTAATTCCAGAAGTGGGAAAGAAAAAAATTATAAATGAGAAAGACTTTAACTTCTGGAAGCTATTTCTTCAAGGCATAGCTTATCAAATACTTCTGTCTGCTTTATACAAAAGCAAACAACAATTCTTCATATGAACATACTTATCTGCCTTTTTCTAATATAATAATGTGTATTATAAGGAGTTTTTATTTCAGGTTGCACTTATGGGCAAGAAAAAAAAAAAAGTGCCAGTAATGACATTCCAAGTAACAGTGTTTGCAGGCCTGTTAAAAGCCTAAACTCAGGACAGGTTCCTTTTTAGTTACATGGTAGAGCTGATGGCTCTGAAAAAATATATTCTGTACCCTTGTCAGACATTTTATGGCATATTTTAGACACAAAGTATATATGAGTAGTTGCAAATCCTTTGCTTTTTATAAGCTCAGCATTTGTTATACTCAGATAATTTATAGTTAAACTGTACACATTACCTTGAAAATGACAACTACATGTGTTTGTTACAAATAATTCTGCTCAAAAATTTAAGCAGAAAGTGGAGAAAAAATACAAAAAAGAAAAGATAATAATAATAACAATAAAGCAACTATTTGGTTTAAATCCACAAAGGAATTAGTAAGACAGATGGAGACACTTAAGACAGCCAGAGATGAAACGCACATTTGTTGAGATTACGTATATCGTGGATCAAATCAAGAGAGGGAAGGTTAAAAGTTGAAATATAAATTATGTTCCAAATAAATGTTTTTGGTTCAACAGATACGATTCACAGTGCACAAATTTCCTAAATCTATGGAAGAGGTTTTCAGAAATGCATTATCAGATAGGGTATTGCATTTTTTCCCCCAAAAAAACATGTTATTATTTGGTCTGTAGAAGCTAGCTCTAAAATGAATTCAGATTCTGTGGAAGAATAGGGTAGTAATGATAATAAGGAACATTTATAGTTTTCTGGTTTGGATCACTTGGCCAAGTTTATTTGCTAATGTAAATGAGAACTTAGGCCTTATTTCACCATATGGCTGGACTTGTTGATAGTAGAGATCTTTTTCAACCTTAACAATTCTGTGAGTCTATAATCTTATTTATTAGTACCTCTATTGATAACTTTTGCTCAAGCAAGCGTGATGATCATCCATTTGCTTATTAACTGGTTTCATGTACTACAGATATAAAACAGAACTGTGTACACTAGCTTGTTCCTACCACAAAGATCTTTTACTTCCTCTCCTACAGGATGTCATCTGTGTGGTAGTTAAATGTTATATCCTGGATGCTGGAATATCTCGAGAAGATTTGTGTGTAAACAAAAAGAATATGTTAAGAAAATCTGTGTCAGAAAATTTGTCCCAGATAGGCCTAAAGAGATTCATCAGATCACAGTAATGAAGATTTTCCCCAAAATTGGTGATCTGTTATATATTATTATATAATATATATAATATATGTATTGTTACATAAACATAAATTAAGAAGAAAGTTAAATGGAGTATAAATAACCATTTCATTAGTTTTTGAAAAGGGCACAATAGAGAAACTGACTGTTCTTTTGTCTGTCAAAAAGATGATAACTAATTCTATCATACCATTTGCTAAAAACATTGGTGTGTTAGGGAAATTACAATAAGAGATTCAAAGAAAGCATGTATCAGACATTCCAATTCAGGAGTGACCTGGAGTTGGAGAGAAGGTCAAGGACAATTTTTCTCTTTAAATAAATCTTTGCAGCGTTAAAGCTAGAAATTTTTCGATTTTCAACATAAGTACTGAAATACTAAATACTGAAACATTGGGAGCTGAAAAATTTAGAAAACTTAAATGGTAAGCACTGCGGCTGCCATATTACTTTCACCATCTTTCTCCTTCCCTTAAAGTTAAGAGGATGCTCATGTATGACTGGACTCTATCCAGATTCAGAGTCAGCAGGTATCTGGGGTTCTCCCACATTCCCCTGGAAAATAATAGATACCATAATAAGCAATGGTCATGAATAATTTACCTGTTCGAATAACTTTCATCTTCAGTGTAGTACTTAAACTATCCTAATAAGAATCTAAAACTATAAGTTCACAAAACACAGTATGTTATCATGTTCTCTAAAAGTGCTCATAATTGTACATCTGAAATACAAATCCCTCATGGCTTCTGGTTTTGTAGCTTTTTTTTTTTATTCCCCTGTGAAGGCATATTTCTATACTCTGTTTTTCCACTTGTGCTTTAGACAACAAAATTACATGAAAGAGGACATTCTAAAAGGTTTCACTAGTGGATATATTGACAGAAAATTTCTCACAAAGATTGTCTGAGTACTGTTAGCAAGTGAGGCTAAAGCAACATAGTGACATGCCACAGCCTCATAAAAGAATCTGGAAATCTCTGAGTAGATACTATGCAAAGACCAGGCATTCTACATTGGAGGAATAAACTGAGGAAGCCTTAAGCATCTAAGGATGATTTAACTTCCTTTGAGGCATTTGCAGAAGCAGTATTTTAAAAAGCAGAACTAGAAAGAGACTTTTCTTGGTCTTGTCTCCCTGACTTGTTAAACCAAAGCCATAGAAGGAGTTAAAAAAAAAAAAAATAAAAAAAAGTTTCTATCAGANAAAAAAAAAAAAAAAGTTTCTATCAGATCTGTGTTTCAAGTATTAAAGTCTAGAGGCTTTTCACAGACTGTAAAGCAAGAGTTGAATTTGTTAGATAACACAAACAGAAAATTAGAAATGGGAATTCATGAGACCCTTTTTTTTATTGAATAATGTTCCTTTACACAAAAACTAACTCTGCATGAAGTCAAGATCTGTGTGTTTGACCTTAAACAAACATTCATTACCTTTACCTATCATTTTCGGGATCAAAATATGTTTCTTTATGACTTGCATAAATTATTTAAACTATCACAAGCAGATAAAAGGGTATATTCAAAATTTACTTTTAAGAAAGCTCTAATGACACAGGAAAGAACTGTAGTTATGATCACCTAGTACATGCACAAGGTTTAGCATTAAAGGACTCTTTAATCATATAGGTTTAAGAATATAGTATATTTTGCTCTAGGTCTATTATAAACTGAGACTAAGTAGATAAAACCATCATAATCCAAGGTCACATCTACATAGTATTTATATACTTACAATTGATTTAATCAACATGACAGTTACTGCCATTATAGCATTATTTTTTTTTCGAAAAGCAAATACATATTGCCTTTAAGGGAGAAACTTTATGTTATTAGGGCAAAGTAGAGATATGACTTTGCATGATTCAGTAAATAGGACAATAATTTCCAAAAGGCTAACTGTAGTTTGAAAAGAAATAAAAGAAGAAAAAAAAACTCTCAACATGCTAGTTATCACTGATGGGATGTTAACCCACCACTCCATGAAAATAGAGCTGATACAAGGAAATCCAAGCAGTTTGTAAGAATAAAAAATACTTTAGTTTCTTTAGTTAGAATAAAAAATACTTTAGTTTTTAGTTTTTATTAGAATAAAAAATACTTTAGTTTAAGATAATAAGAAGATACTCTAGTGTACTTCAAAATACAGTAATTTAAATAAATCACTTTTTTGTGGCAGAAAAGTTAAATAACATTTTCAAGATTCATCTAAACAAAATGGAACATCAAAACTACAAAAATGTTGTTGTTAAGTGATCAATAAACATGAATTCATAATAAGAGCCTTGGCCTTAAGACATACAAGCAGAAAAATGCTGACAGGAATTTCTTTGCATTACTAAAAAAACCAAACTGTGTTCGCTACTGAAAATGGTGATATTACTGTTGATTTTTACAGAATTCATATTTTCCAAACCATTACATAATATATATTAAAAAAATAATTTTGGGTTTGAAAAATAAAAATATTTCAATCACTTGTTTTTCATCTGCCATTTACAGGAAACGTAGAAGTACATCTGAAATACCATTGTAAGTAACGCAATTTTGAATGTGAGAATGTAAAGGCTTTTCTCTGTAAGATTTTAATATTTATTAACTTTAGTTTAAAGAATTTTAATAAGAACTTCTGGTATTAAAATTTATTTTCTACACAAAGCAATATTATTAAATTTTAAGTTAATAACATTAGAGATGGTAGTGCCAGGGAGAATCTTAAAAATATTTACCACTTCTTTTTGTTTAGCAATGTGTTAACAGACATGCCAACAATGTATTCTTCAAATTAGAATACGTATCCTGTATGTTGAAACTTGGTACCTAGCATTTAATAAAGATTCTTTTGAAACAGAAGTGTGAGAAATAAACATATACTCTGAAATCATAGACTGTTGGAAATACCCCACAAGAAGTTTATATGCGGTGGAAGAAAACATCTGAAGAAAAAGAGAACTGTAAAAAGACAGCTTTGAAATGCAGCTAAACTACTGGACAACAAATAAATCCCTACCTCAGAGACTGCATTTCATATCATAAAAGTGTTATGTTTATTCCATTTATTAACAATGATGTTAGGAAAAAATTTTACTTTATATGTAATCTGCAGTTTAAATTAGTATTAGTCTCTTTTTTATTCACTTATTGTAACCCCTTTGCCTATTGGCTCCTGTTAGTTAAAATTTATAACTTTCCCCATTTTTGTATCTCCCCTTACCCATATTTGGATGTGTTTTAGCTCAATTTCCCATGTATGGACATTCCCTTGTATGTACCTCCCTGATTCCTCCCAAATTCCAAGCATTCCA
>VYXB01001102.1:270058-293210 GCA_013397135.1 Pachyramphus minor
ATTTTCTTTTTAATTACCCATTTGAACCACATTAAAGAATAAACTTAATCCATTCTTAACTTATGGAAAATGAGTTGTCCTATGATAAAATGGGATAGTTTTGGCCGGAGTGCAGTTAATTTTGTTCATGGTAGTTACTATGGGCCTATGGTTTGGTTTTATGCTGCAAACAGCGTTGATAACACAGGGATGTTTTTGGTTACTGCTGAGCAGGGCTTACACAGAGTCTTTTCTGCTTCTCACATCAACCTGCCATCAAGAAGGCTGGGCACACACAAGAAATTGAGAGTGGACACAGCCAGGACAGCTGACCCCAACTGACCAAAGGGATATTCTATACTGTATAGTGTCATGCTTAGCATATAAAGCTCAGGGAAGAAGGAAGGGAGTTGTTCGCGTTGCCTTCCCAAGTCACTGTTACACACAGTGGAATCCTGCTTTCCTGGAAGTGGCTGAATACCTGCCTACTCATGAGAAGTGGTGAATGAATTCCTTGCTTTGCTTTGCTTGAATGTTTGGCTTTTTCTTTACCTATTAAACAGTCTTTATCTCAACCCACGAGTTTTCTTATTTTTACCTTTCTGATACTTCCCCCCATCCCACCATGACATCATGAGCAAGCAGCTGCATAAGTCTTAGCTTCCAGTGGTGGGGTCGGGGGGGCTAAACCACAACATAAACAGATATAGACAAGATGCAAAAAGGTGCTCCATGATCAGTTTAATTCAGTTAGAAATTAAGTGTCTCAAAAGAAGATTCATAAATAGTACTATAGTGAGGGAACCATCTGATGTAGTTTAGCAATGAAATTACCAAGAGGGCAAATGGTTCAAAGATTTTACACATACACTACTAGATGAGTCATGTGCTACAAGGCATTTGCAGGAGAGGCTGTTGCACCCTTTCATATAGTCAGATAAAAATGGAAATGCTAAAGATGTGTCTTAAACTGCTTTTCACTCAGAGGAAAGGACAACACACTGTCAGCAGAAACAGCAGAAACATATCTCCATCTGCTCACACATTTATGAACAGTTACATGTATGACATTTAACATGGCCAATCGTTGCAACTGAAAAGATAAACTGTTAGTTCCTCAGCTGCTCATAAAAACTTCTAAAATATGGGTAGACCTTGAAGTATATGCAAAGAATGAAGCTGAAATTTAAGTGCAGTAGAATTGAAACTGTTACAAAATACCAATATTTTATAGTGATGTGTATGGACTGAAGAGATGCTCCTAGTAATAGAAAAGTATATTTTAAATTATTTACGAAAGTTTATCATCATTCTTCCTTTAATGCACTCAATTTATAATCCAGACATGCTAGTCTTACTGCATGTTCAAAATACCACAGAAGATCTCCTGCTACTGAGGGGCTTGATCTGCAAGCATTCAGTCCTTAAGAAATTATGTCATGGTTTGACAAATAAAAATAAAGCAGCATATTCTCAAACACATGACACCTCCCTGTTCAGGCTGTTGGGCTCACCCAATCATATGAACTTGGGAAGTAGAAGATTCTTCCTCCAGTGTCACCCGGACCTCCTGTGGCAAGAGGTCCTACTCTAGGGCCCAGGATTCTCCTAGGCCTACTTGATTCCCTAATCTGTCCATTACTGAGGTTGAGCATGTATTGATAGTTCATGGTACATACACTACATATACACTCATGTATGTACCACATACATGTATGTATATGTACACGCATACATATACACACATAGCTAGTCATACGGATCAGAGACACTCACACACTCTCATGAACATACACAGTACCAGCTGCCTCATCACACTTCCCCCTCTGTCTGAACAGGATGGAGGTACACTACTGAGAATATATACCTATACATATGTACAGAGTGATTCACTCCAGCAGGTGGCCTGACAGTCTTCCCACTAGCTAGCACTGAATCCCACTCTCCCCACTTGCTGGTACCTGGCCATATACTTTCCCAAGACTGCAGCCCCTTGCTAGTGCAGGCTGCCTCACTCACACACTGGTACTCTCCCAGTCCCAAAACCCAGCTTCCCCTTGCCCCATCACCTGCCAAGCTCTCACTCTTAGAGGCTCACACGTGTTTTCATTCAGAGATGGCCCTTAAGGATCTACACTTCTTCCCAGCCCTCAGGCTTTTTTACCAGCTAGTGCTGCTTGATCTCCCTCCACTGGTGGTCACAGACTTACTCACAGACCTGCACTAATTCTGCTTTCTGGTACCATAGATCCCCATGCACATGCATGATGGAATTTGAGGAGACATGACTGACTGCAGTGAGCAGGCACAAGGCACGGCCAAACAACCAGACTAATCAGTCTCTTCTGACATGCAAATGACCCTTTCTTTCCATTCTCCCTCTATTACCTACACTTGCTCCTCCCCAAATCACCTAAATCTCTCCTTTTTTTCACCTTTGGTGTTTCCTTTAAGCATCCCATAATAAGATCTGTGTGATCCCAAAATATTTTTTCCCTAAATCCCATAATGTGCCTCATACCTCTCCATTATTCTGAAAGGTGGAAAGATGTTCTGAGAGCTGGTTCCGATGACTCATCCTGATGTGTTTTATGTGTTGCCAACAAGACTAATGGATCTTCTAGGATAGCCCATGGAGGTACTCAGACAAGGCATTCATTCCTTGGGAGTCTGTAATTTGGATTCCTGCCTGCTGTTGTGTCCCTGTGCTCTTCTGGTTTTGTGAAGAGGCACCTTTGATGGTGGCTTTCCTGTGTGGGCCTCGGAGGAGCAAGGACAAGTTATTAATCAAGTTACTGCTCCTGCCAATGTTTCTCTCTTCCCTTTTCTGTGGGTAGATATGAGCTTCCCGTTACTTAACCTAACACAAACTCACTTAAAAGGTTTCTGGTATCAAAACTATGCTAAAACACTTCACTCAAATATTCTGTGTGTTTTGCTGACAGTGTATATTTTGGGATCTGTCAGAGGATGATATTCAATCTTGATATTGTATTTAAAATGCTTATCAGAAAAATTTTTTGCATAACTAAGGGATTCTAATGAGCAGCCTTGGACTCTTCCTAATGTAGAAATGTTGCTGACTTGCCAAAAGGAAAGAAAGGGGTAACACTATAAAAAGTGTTGAGAGAAATGAGTCTTCCAACTCTGCTACTGTAACAGTGGCAAAGGCATCAACGAGACTTAGATATGCAAGTACCACTAGATATGCATGCACACCACTGTGTGATGAATCAGTGTAACTTTTTAAAATAAATGAAACAATATATTAAAATGTCAAAGATGAAAATGATAAATACATCCCCTGAACAGATGACTTCCCCTCACGTTCACTACTATATCGGCCATACTCAAAATAATCAAGCTTCTACATGTGCAAGTTTGTGAGACTTCTAAGCATATAAGCACACTGAAAGACTACAAGTAGTCTAGTGTGTATAATGTGCTAGGGACTGTTGTCTGGTCAGCTAGTATAACTCTGCTTGCATCATCTGCAATCCAGTTTGGTCCTGGCCAAAATCACATCAATACCAGTATTCAGGTTGCTTGTCTGTAATGTTTCAGTGTATTAGTAGTATGGTAGCATACCAAACAATATTCTTCTGTATGCCACAGTTTGAAGGACTTTGGAACAAGTATATTAAACTATGCTAAATATCTTTGCTTCTCAGTGCACACCTGGGTCCTGATCCCTGATTATCCACACTGTATAAACATTTATTTTTTTCTGAGTCGCTCTTTCCTTCTACAATGATCATTGAGAATTATGAAGATAGTCTCGGGATATTTTTGAGAAGGCAAAGAAATAGAACTAGGTACCCAAGCAACTTCTGGGGGTATACTAAGTAGTTTTAGCAAAGAGATTCCTTGTTTGAGTAGTTTGGCTCAAGTTTGACTACTGTATAATAAACTGGTGATGTTTGCTTTGATAGAATTCGTACTGAATACTGTTCACCATTTGAAAATAGCTATTTTTAACAGGAAAGAAGTGTGTGCAATGGAGCAGGGAATCTTGTCTACAGTCATTGCTTGCTAGCAACCTATATTTTCTTCTACTTTTATTAAAAATTCATTACATATTATTTTGAGATGACTTAGAATTTCCTAGATCTGACTAATTCAAAATAATCTGAATTACATTATATTCTAAAGGAACCTCTAGTAAATTTAGTTGGTTTCTGATGGGATCTTTTATACTGATTCCCAAAGTTAGCTTGAATATTATTAATTTAACACAGTTTTCTCTTTTTCCTTATTCTTTGTCCATACTCTTATTGCCTTTGGCTCTGCCAACTCACATCTGTTTGTATAGAGAGTTTTTGTGTACTTGTATATTGACATTTCTTAAAATTCTAGATTTGTTGGATTTATTCTTTTTTTTTTTTTTTTTGCATATCATTTTTCAATAATACAAGAATGAGGTTTTTTTCCCAATTTTATGTTCTACTTTACATCCACAACCTTAGAGTAACAAACTAAGCAGAATTCTGTTTACTTAAAATGTGGTTTCTTCCTCTAAAGGCTTGTTAATATTTACCATCAGGCCCCACTAAGGTATCTGCTCAAGACAATAATTTCAGGCACATTCTCAGGTGTCTATTCATTTAATGCTTTCTTAATTGGGCACTAAGGGGGTTGAAAGGACTTAAGTTATGATACTATTTTGTATGCTTTCTATCCAAATTGAGTTTTTCAGCATAAATACACTGACGTATCATGAAAATTTTCGCATAGCAAATTCTGCCTCTACTTATACTTGTCTTTTAAAAGTATTTGCACTTTTAGAATAGTGTTTTTTTAGAATTGCACAATAAATAGTGCTACTTGAAACACTTATATGTCTTCTGTCCTGTAATTTTTGATATAACATGAGAAAATGAAATATTGTTTTAATTAGCGCTATCATAGCTATCAAAAGAACCACAGGGATATAATTACTTCACTAAAAGGCTTGCATAGTTCAAATCAATTAATCCAAACACCTGCTAGCAAGTATGTATTGCCTTTAAAAAGCATGATTAGCACTTGCCACATTGAAATATAGAGAAGGGAATGCTGCCATTTTTAAAATGTTTTTATTGTGTTAGTTAGAGTACCTGTCTTTTCCAGAAAATTAGGTATTATTAACCTACTAAAGAAATCTGTTGTGACATAAATGTCCAACAGTTTGTCTCCATCAAATAAAAAAATTGATATCTTCCCTTGCCAATGGATAAGTAGCTGAAGTGATAACTTTTTTAATACAAAAAAATAAATATGCAACTCGATAGTAAAAATCATTCTGCCATAAATCCATTGCTTCACACTAAAAATTGTAATTAATTTCATGGTGTTGGCACTGCTATTAGTATCACTTATTGCATACAAACAGGCTCCCTGCTAACAGAGTAAAAGACATCTTTTTCAGATGTATGCTTTTTTAGTGCAGTAGAAAAAGTAGATATACACAAAAGGTTTTGTAAAGATTTTTATATATCAGCTAATAATTCCTTGTCAGCCTCTGAAGAATTATAAAGATATAGGATCTTGGATAGGTCCACAAAAAGCCACATAAAATTAGACATCTATGTATAGTGGGTGTCTACACCCTATTTAACTGATTTCCTGCTATTGTCAGTATTTGGAGCTCAATTCAGTTGTACGTGTGGGTGTCTAGTGGCAACAAAATGAACTTGAGGCAAAAATGAACTTCATTTTAGGTGAGGTGGGTTATCCTATCAAACCCCTACCTGCTAGCCAGAAGAATGTAAGATTTCTGCAAATCTTGTTTTCTGTCCAGTAACATGTGATCTTGAACATCCATCACACTTCATCTAACAGCAGTGCTTTAATCTAATCATTAACTTCTGACAACAGATCTAGAAAGCTGCTAACACAGCCTATAAGTAATTTTTGTGATGAAAGACTTTAAGAAAGCCTTTTACTTTACTGCTTGTATTTTCTACAGACCTGATTAATTTGACCACACATACTCATCTCTGACAATTTAAGATGATTTTGGACATTCTGCCTGGAAGCCACTTTTTACTCAAGATAAATCCTTCCCTTGGTATTCTCATGGATACCATGTACTATCTTCTTGTCCTGTATCAGATATCCTTATGAAAATTAAATGGCAAAAAATCATATATGGGCATTTGACTCAAATAATTAGTGCTGCTTGAGATGTCTGGATTATTCCAGATGGATTAGGCAGAAAATATATGATAAACTTTTGTTCTTCTGCAGTAGCTGATAGAAGAGCAGATGTTGGAGGCCAGACAGGTTTCTGTGACTGATCCTTATCTAGATCTCAAATATGAATACCAAGGCCTTGACTGAGTTACCTATATAAATGCTGTTTCTTAAAAACAGACGCAATACCATTTTAGATATCTAGTATATTTTACCTGATTACCATCCTCCTCTCCAGAGTCAAACATACCTGTGTGTCTGCCCTCCTGCAGGTGTCTTGGGTGTTATAGTGCAGGCATGATGATTCTGTGTACAGGCAACTGACTACATTCGCTGTTTAAAAACAGAGTTTAATCCCACCTGAGATGCTCTTAAATTCCAACAAACTTCCAACCGGTATTAAAGTAATAAGCTGGTCTGTGTAATGTAATATCTGCTAATATATTTACCCTGAATTTTCTTCTTTGACAATGGAGAGAAACAAGAAGTTTTAGGATACAATTTATGATATCTAATTTAAATGAAATCTAGCATGAAACAAACCACAAGACACTGATGTGCCCTTGCCGCAAAGAGTCTAATGGTATCTTAGACTGCATTAGGAGTGATGCTAACAGGTCAAGGCAGGTGATCTTTCCCCTCTCCTCAGCACTGATGAGGCCACACCTGGAGTCCTGTGTCCAGTTCTGGGCTCCTCAGTATGAAAGAGACATGGACATACCGGAAAGAGTGCACTGAAAGTCCAGAAAATTATTTGGAGACGTTTTCCCTGTGAGAAAAGGCTGCTAACTGGGACTGCTTAGTCTAGAGAAGAGAAGACTTGGCTGGATCTTATCAGTCTATATAAAAGCCTGAAAGGAGGGTTTAAAGGAGAAAGAGCCAGGTACTTTACAGTGGTGCCCAGTGACAGGGCCAGAGGCAATGGCCACATGTTGAAACAGAGGATACTCCCTCTGAATATCAAGAAAGACTTTTTCACAATTGTGCAGTGACTGAACCATGGCAAAAGTTGCTCAAAAGAGGTTGTAGAGCCATCTGGACGTGGTTCTGGGCAGCTAACTCTAGATGGCCCTTCTTAAGCAGCGTGATTAGACCAGATATCCTCCAGAGATATCCAACCTCAACCATTCTGTGATTCTGTGATCATTCTCTATCCAATGCACTTAAAAGGTACACTAAGGTACTCAGTTGTAGTACTTAAAGTATCATTAAGCAGGAGAATCCCATCTCTCCTTCTATTTAGATGTAAGTTTTTTCTTCCAAAATCACAGTTGCCTGAATTCCACAGAAGCCGAACTTTAAATGGTGACTGACAAAACAAGCCATTAGCTAATTTAAAGATCTAAAAAATTTAAAAAAAGAAAAAAACTGAACCATTTTGTATCCATCCTGTTTCAATATTTTTGCATAAATGACCTTACTTTCACTTTTTTTTCCTCTTTGTCATGACAGCAAATTCTAAAAGCTAGTCTTTCATTTGCTGCTTTTGTGTGGATAATTTTTTCAGTTACTAATGAAGACCACAGTAAAATACCACCTGTTTCTCAGAGAAACCAAAATATAAAAAGTTTTTATATATTGTATTGTAACAATTTGAAAGATTTTAAGCAGCTTGCAGACACGGCTTTGAATTATTACCAATGCAGCTTTACAGAATGAAGTGCAATTATTTGGGATTCAAAAGCCTTTTTTGTTGTTTAAATCAATAGATTCCTTCAATTTGATGATAAAAAAATGTATCCACACTTTTTGTTAAAAGAAAAAGGGTAAATAAAGGAGGATACTAGAAGTAGAATAGAAGGGGAAAGGGTAAAACTTCAGTTTGCTTGTTCAGTTGAAGTCAGCAAAGAAAATACTGGTAAAAGGAAGCGAAAACCAATAAATTAATAAAGACTGTAGTTTAATTCTCAACCAGAGCATTTAAGACCTGTTAAACCACTATAAGATGATAATAATTTTGATGATATTAAAGAAATATTTGTCCTTCAAAACAGTATAAATAAGTACATACAAACAATCAAAGTAAATAAACAAACAAACAAACAAACAAATAAATAAATAAATATATAAACCCAAGCAATTAAAATGTTGGACTATACAAGAATGTTAAAATTGTCTTGGAGATGTAAATGAGACCATCTCTAGATTCAAGTGCTATAATTTTGTTTCCAGAACTTTAATTTACTGTTGATGACCTGCTGTCAGTGGGATGGATCAGCAAATAAGGTTATTTGTGTGTTGATCTACTGGCATATGTCTTGAAATTATTTGTCATTAAACACCACCAAAAAAACTAAAAACCATGTCTTAGAACAATCTTAGAAAAGATCGTAAATTTCACAAAGATATGTAATGGAAGACATATACTTTGATGCTGAGGTTCTCCTGCAAAAGAAATCTTGTTATGGTATTTTTAAAAAATAATTTAGAATATCCATATTTAATAGGATTAAAACAGAAAACCAGTATTATTCTTAATGCAATTAAATTTTTGTATTCAAGTTTTTAGAAAGGCTATTACGTTACTGCTCCTATGCTGTTTAGATAGGGTCTTGCTACAGGGATATTTGTACTACAATGAAATGAAAAACCTCTACACTACTAACAAAATAATAGAAGTATACAAACTGCTATAGAGCACAACCATATCTATTTATATACTGGAAAAGAAAACAAAGGCTTCATTTGTAGACATTTCATATGCTTTATAAAACTTTGACAAAGCTTACTACCATAATTACATTGCAGTTGAATTCTTTAAAACAGTGTCAGGTACAATTCTGAGTCATATATTATGTTTGAATTAAATTTAAATTATTGATTTAAGGGAATGTAAATTTTAAATTTTCAAATTTTTTGAAAACTTAAATCAATTTATTTTCCTATTCATATTTTTGTCTTGACATTGCTCTGGCAGATTTATGTCTGTTAAAGGAGACTGTTTTCTACTTCCCCTATGAAACAAATTCCATACCAAGCTAAGATTATATATTTGCATGTAAACATTTTTTTCTGGCTCTTAGATAGGAACTGTGACTTAAGCAATTGAAATATTCAACTTATATAAATTTCTTTAACAAAAGATTGTATCATTCCTAACTTTATTGATCTATTTTCCTTAAGGCTTTCAAGAGAATATTAAAAAAAATTAAGTTGCTCTCTGTGATAATTTTATTTTTCTTTAATTAAATTTGCTCCTATGGAGACAACATGGGTTGAAGGTTTTTTTTACAGACTGAATAACCCTTCACAGTCAACTCATCCTGAGCCAAAGACATAGCAAGCAAACTGAAAACACTTCACTTTGATACTGCTTCCAGAAACATGACCTATAAACCACAGAATCTGCTACAACATCAGCCTGGCACCAAACTCACAGCCTTTTTCTTTCCTTGGGCTTTGATATATCCTGAGAAAGTACACATACTTCTTTGCTCATATCAAAGAGAGACAGAAATGCAGAACATATCATTTCAATATTAAGCATATCTGCATCTGAAAGTATGATGTTTATTCTACAGAATGATACACTTTACTGAAAAGATGATGCTGTGATTTTTGAATACAGGCTAGGACAACACCTGCAAATGGTAATCATAATGAAATTATGATTGAAGGGCATGATTTCATTAATCTGGGAACAATAAACGTACGAAAAATAATGCAATTAGTTGTCAGAAGCTCTTGTGTGGATTTTTTTGTTGTTTCTATGGAGGTGGTTTTTTGGTTGTTTTGAGCAATAATAAGGTATTTCATCTGTACTATTTCAGAATTGTTTGCTTTTTCTCCCGTCATTTTTTTTTAAATGTATAACAACAAGAAGTCAATCAAAAGCTTGCATCTTGCCAGTACAACTGTTGTGTTTTGGAGAAACTATTTGTCTCATTCTCCTTTTGATGTCTTTTGCAAATGTACTAGTTCAACGCAAAAGATGGAGAGTATTGTTTCTTTTACACTGATTTCTAATCTTCCTTTCTTTCTGCCTTCAAGTACCATAAAAAATAGGCAGCTAGAGAAACCTTGTTCTTAGGACAGTTATCCCCTTTTAAACAGGTGATCTAATATTGATTTTAAGTGCAATATCCATTTTGAGTGTAGAGAATCTTACTAATTGAGATGCCCAGCTCATGCATTCTGAGAGAATTAGCTACCACTATCAAAACATATGATACATGTCAACTAAATGTCTGTATCCAAGATTACCTCAGTTGATTAAAACTTGGTGCTAATAGCACCAAGGTCATCGGTTCTATCCCCTGTAGGGGCCATTCACTTAGGAGTTGGACTAGATAATCCTTGTGGGTCCCATCCAATTCAAAATATTCTGTGATTCTGTGAAAATTACCAAGCATTTTAATTTCATGCTACAAAGATGTAATCCAGACTGATTCATATAAATAAAATCTCTTCCATACAGTCATATAGTTCCATATAATTGCAACCTAGGAGTTCTGGGTTTTTGGTATAAGCTCTTCACAATAGCCTTCATTCCTCTCTCCCTCAGTTACAATACAGGAACAATGTCTTGCCTTGTTGATTCCAGTTACAGTCAGATGTTGGTAGACATACAACAGGCATCCAGTTTTCCATCAAGTAACATTCTTCTATCATGAATATTTTTAAGAATACATTCATAAGTATTTGCAAGGAATTGTATTGTTTGTAAGAAATGGAAGTGTTTTTTAAAAGTGTAGAAATATTGTGCTTACTGATAAAATGGAATATAACAATGGTTGTGGTTTGGCTACATATAGCTAAAGTAAGCTTGTCATGATTCTCTTTAGAATAATGCAAAAATGCATTTGATCTGAATGTGTTTTCATATTCTTTACAGAAAAAAAAAAGGTGCTTCAATATTAATGTAATCTGATTCAGGAATACAGCTTTTTTCTCCTTAGATTTTTTTTTCTTTCCTATATCTGTATTCATTTTCTTTGTCCTATTAGCCACTAAAATGAAAGTGCTACTACCTAATAATCTGCCATTTTTCAGTTTTAATGTTTTTTTAATTTTATGTGCCATGTAAATTGAAAGGTAAAATTGATGCATATCGTATTAATATATTTTAATCAAAGTTGACAATCCATATTTTAACCAAGTTCTGTTGTTAAGTAATTCAGTAAATGTTGTATCATGTGGCAGCATTGACACCTGGCATTGAAAAAATAAAAAAAAAGACAGTATAACAGTTTTCTAAGCATGATTCCCCCCGTGGAGTTACAACTATTAAGTGTATTGTTCCTTTGCCAAATATTTACCTTACCTCCAAGACTTTTGTTGCACTGTATCCAAACCATAGTGGTTGACCTTCCAGTAGGTTAGACTTCAGAGCTCTCCAAGTTTGGGCATTTGTGGCAGGGTTTTTTCCAATCATATACAGTTGAGGTTTTGATCAATTACTACATTAGCTATCACATTAAATTTGACTTTTTTTATATAGTATTTTTCCTTTTACAAAAGAAACTTCTAATTGTATAATCAAATCCACTTGCCTCACTCTTCTTGTTTTCTTCCTACCTGTGAACATAACTTAAAACATAAAAGTTTATATAAACATAAAAAGTTTATTTTAACAGCTACCTTAAGACTGGAAAAGCCTGTGTCCTAGCTGGCTTCCCTACTGCAGGCATTTTCAATTGATGCCTCAGGCATCTTTGTTCAAACTCATTCCATTTTTCCCTTCACTTGGCATTGAAAATTAATGAACTGGAGACTAGACTAAAGTCTTCAGGCTATTAAGTCAAAGCTAAAAACTTTACATTTTGGGCTTACTGGTAGTTCTCCTATGTGTCGTCATTTTTTGAAGTATTATGCATCAAGACATTCCTATATCATGGAAGAAAAACAAATAAATTATTGGTTAAGACAGGAGATTCCCTCAGGGTCTCTGTGAGACCTGGATGAGTTGACCTGAATTTCTGTCCTAGAATTTTGATCTGGCATCAAAGAAAATGCTTTTTTTATATATATATTTTGGATTACTTTATTATCTGTAAATTTAATTTTACAGTGTTGGCCACCAAGAAATTTTGGGTTTTTTTTTCTAAAGAATAAAGTTTTAGTTCACCATTCCTTTTTTTTTTTTATGATACTTGAAGCATGCAATAAATAAAATCCATTTTACCGAACAAAACTAGTCTAATTGAGCTATTGAGTATATATGCTCAAACATTATTAGGAGACAAACTCCAAAATTTTTTCTTTATTGTTTTTGATATAACTCTCTTTTTTACTTCTTTAATATACTGGATACAAACAATTATAGCAGAATAATTCAGAGTTACTTCTTTTTAGTATTAATAATCCAATGATAGTTCTATGACAATGCATCATAGCTAGAAAAGGGAAACAAGAAAAAAACCCTGATTCTACTTTATCTATTAGCACTTGATACCCGGTTATCAATGTTTACCTCCAGATATGAAATCTGCTTTGATTATAGATGTAAGCAGACATTGAAATGTTTGAGCACTGAAGCATTTAGGATGTATAAATAAATCACAGTTCAGCAAAGCAAAGCATTTAAATGTGTACATAATGCCTAAGAATTTAAGCGAGACTGAAATGAAGTAAACACTGTGGAATTAGGGTCACGGTCCGCTAACTGGTCAGCTAACTTTTAATATAAAGCATAATAGTTTTGTTTGTAGCATAATACAGGCCCAAAGGTGCAAAAGAGAAAATATAAGTAATTTAATCATAGATGCATTTTAAGCAACATTAAATAGTTTTGTAGTATTCTATTGTGCACAGAATGATACAAGCAGAAGAATAATCATACATGCACACACAGCTCCACATACAAATTTCTTTTACTTATTCATGTATATTCATCAACATTTGAATTAACAATGCTACTTTCTTGACAAGTATAACTATTTGTGTCTAAAGTTATCATGATTCATCCCATAGAACATACTTATGCCTATTTTTAGAAAATAGGTCAACATTTCAAGGACTGAAATTATCATAATATGAAAGACATTTTCCAATACTCATGGAGTTCAATTTTCTTTAAAGCCTTTTAGATCTTAGATTTAGACTAAAGACCCTTTGTTTTAGGTAGGGAATAGGTTGTGGTTTAAAGGCCACTTTTTCGTTGAAAGTTGAAGTCCCACCGGCAAAATTGTAAACTACAGGATTTAAATTTAAATTACATTAAATTACATTTATTTGTTTGTCAGGAGAAAAGATTGCAAAACTAAATGTCTCAATGTAAAATGGATTATCTGCAATAATAGGTTAGTTAAATAAAATTTGCATAAAACTAAACTTTGGGAAATTTGTATATGATAAAATTCAAACAAACAATGATACAAATAATAAATAACATATTGTTCATATAAATATAAATAATAAATGACAAATAATTTTCTTATGACTTATTCATGTACTTTTTGTTAGTGGAAGAGGACCCTACAAGATGAGCCAGTGCCACATAAAAATTTATAATGTTAGGAAGATTGTTAATAAGGACTAATCTTGTGAAGTGAGTCCATCCTACACACTTAGCAAGGAGAAATATAGACAGGATCATCAAACAAGACGAGTAAACAAATGCACCTATATAAAGGTTAATTATAATTATACCATACATTTTGTTGGAACTCCTGTTCAGTTGCAATGATAAAATTAAGTTTAGGAAAAGGAAAAAGGTTTTTTTGTTGTTGCTGTTTTTTTGTTTGTTTTTGTTTTTTTATAAATGAGTGATGAACTGCAGAAGTTCTACAGTTACAAGACCTTTAAACTTGTCTTCTTATATTTTTTCTTTCTTTTAGTGAATCTCAGTCCAGTAAGAACAATCAATTACAATGAGCAAAAATCTAAAAGTTTGATGGCTCTAGGCAGACAAATAACAAGGGAAAAGCTGTTAAAGAAATAAAATCCAAGGAAGGGTGAACAATTTATAAATGTGTGTTCCACAGAATTCCAGTTGAACTGTTCATAATGGTGGGTTTTTTTGTTTTATTTGTTATTTTATTCTTTGTGTTATGCACAGTCATACCACATGTGAACAAAAAGTCAGAGCCAAAGAATTTTTAGAACTTTTAGTTCTAGACATGCAGTGAGACCAATATAAAATATTGTGGATGAGATGCCTGCAAAGGGCTGGCTTTTATCTTTTTTTCTAAGGGTTATTAATATAAGAATGGGACTATGCTTAAAAAACAGGGGAAGGAAAGATTATTTCAGATGAAAAGATACATACTTTACTAATTAGTAGCTACAATTACTAACATTGGCCATCAATCACAAAAAGGGAAAAAGCATTGGTTGAAAACCTGTAGACTTAAGGCAGCCTTGACTCCAATGACTCTCAATCAGGGCTGACCTTCAGGGACAATCTTCACAAATTAAAAGGTACATTCTGAAGTGCAGAAAGTTGTGCATCCACGGCAAAAAGGCAGCACGGGTGGAAAAGGAATTCCAAGATAAGTTTGATCAAGAAATGCACTTTCCCAGAAGGTGAAAGCAGGAAGAAACAGCCTGAGAAGAATAGAGAGACACCGAACATAAGCCAAAGCTTAGAACTGTGAAAGACAATAAGAAAGGTTACTCCAGGTTCCTGGACAGTAAAAGATTTCTGCTATAAAGCCTGCCCTCTGAGCTCTTAAGCCTCTGAACCTACCTAGATGCTATTTGGGAAAGTGAAATAAGCGAAGTTAGGGACCATTTAAGCAAACTGGCAATACAGAAGTCCAGATTAAATTCTTGGGGTAATTTACATTTTTCTTCACGCCCAGCTGATCTATTGTATCCTGATTCAAAATACGTTCTAAGGCTGTGTTAGATTTAAGGTCAAACTCACAGCAGTGTAATTTTTCAAAGGGTATATATATGTGGAAAATATTTGGGATTTTCTGGTAAAGCAACAGAAATTAATAATTTCATAAAAAGTCCTTGCTATTATTCCATAAATCCGTGGACCATTATTTTCCAATTTTCATCAACATGAATGTTATTTCAACTGTCTTTCATAATTGCAGTTATTCCAATCTTTTCAAACAAGTTTTTCTTATAGTCATGTAATTTAACATGTGGATAAATATTACCTTATATATCTGAGACAAAATATTGATTTTGTAGTTCTAGTGTGTTTGACTTAACCTCTATCCTATACGATCTCCTATGACTGGTCTCACCAGTTGCATCTTCTTCTTTTTATGGAGCTGAAAAACCACACGTGATATTCCTTATTTGTTCAAGTAAATGATTTGCCATTCTTACTTTACTTTCTACTTTCAAAGCTTCAAGAAATTGGACAATTAAAATATTTTGCATTAGTTTTTTAATCCTTTTCACATACTTTATACTTCTGTAAGATATTTATTCAGCTCTGTCCTATTACTTCCTTTGTTTGCAATATGGATAGAGGTGCTGGATGTTATTTGTATTTTTGGTAATAAATAATACCATCTTTTAGTAACATTAAAATTTCTGGCATTCCTGTGTTCAAGATTATGCTGTTCATGCTTTTGACCTAAGATAACTTCTTTGATCCTCTGTTAAATCTTTTCTGAGTGTCAGAATAAGAATGTAATTCTTGCCACTGTTACAATATCCATTCTGAACAGTCTATTAAAGGTTCTGTATAGTGTCCATTTAGTAAATTAATGTATTCAGATATTATCTGATATTTGTAGAGAAGACAATTTAGAGATTCTCAGTATCGTGTGGAGTGTTGTAATATGCTTGACTTTGTATATTTGGAAAATCAAGATATTGTCCTTGGTACCGGGAATTACAGTCACCAATGACCTTTGGTTTTAGTAAAACTACTCAGAAGAGCTATTGAGTTAGCAGCAAAGCTGACTGCGAAAAAAAAACCAAAAAGACCCACTTGGCAATTTTACCTTATAACTTTTGAAGGATTATTAGTCCAGTGACATTACAGTAGAAATTTTATCCTTTGCAAATATTAAATTTCAAGCAATAAAGATGTAATTTTACAAAATTAAATTAATTGAATATTATTAAAATAATAATGGCAGGTTGTGAGCATACAACTAAATTGATCATGGCTTTTATTTGTAGGTAGCTGTGTGAAACAAGAATAAATGACATATCCCATTTCCAGAGTCCACTTCCAATTTCAGGGATCCAAATGCGTTGTCCAAATTCTAACTTTCTCAGTGCCAATCATAATCACAACCTGCGAATTGCCTGCCTCTAGCAGTTTGAGGTTTTTTCTGAAGTCATCTCAAAAAGGGGGGAAAAGTACTTTGTATTTGCTTTTTAAGTTGAGAATTTTCAATGGAAAGAAATGTTCTCAGTGGTCTTGATATCCCTAATGCAATCACACTGTAATAGAATCACTCCCTGATGCCAAACACACTTCAGTGAATCATCTACCTTGAAGTTAAGTGCTTGGCTGAGGCACTTAAATTAAAAAACACAGTAGTCCTTGGAACCTTCCTTTACAGCAGAAAAATAAGTCACATCTAGAGGAAGAGTGAGATCTTAGATGGGTTGAATCATACTATGGTTTGATAGTATAAAGCTGCTTCCTGCTACTAGTCACATTAACCTCTCCCTTGAGCCCAACTATTCTAATTTATGCACTCATTAAGAGCTTAAAATTAAACCGACTAATTCAGGCCTCACAGATTCAGATGAAAAATAATCTGATGGATAATTTTCAATAATCCTAATCACTATTTATATTTTAGAGTGTGAAGTGTGAGGAAAACGGAAGGGAGTGACAGTAGGAGGGAAGACCTTGTCTACATTGCCTGTTCATTCTTTTAGGTCATTTATTTTTGTGGTATTTTAAGTGCCAGACAAAGTGTAAGATCCAAATAGTGTAAGATCCACATAAGACTCAGGCAAGATTGTTGTCAATAGATATGTTCCTGGCAATTGACAAAGTTTAAATATACCTCCCTGAAAATTAGCAAAACTTGATATCCTGTAATTTTTCATGAAAATTTTAATATGGGTTGTTTTCCTCATTGCAGCACACAAAAAGTAAGCAAGTTGTTTCTCTTGCTCTCTTTCATCTACTACACTGAAACTGGGTTTTAGTTGCTGTCTATTATTGATGAGAATTTTTTTAAGTCCTGGGGTCTCTGTGAATTTAGCTGTAAAAACAACAAAGCACTAATAAATTATGTATCTGCTTAATAACAATGAAGCTTTGTATAGGTTCATTTTATTGTTCCATTTACTGCATGACTGGGAGAGGAGACTTTTTAAAACCATAAAAATTTTGAGTCTCTTGATAACAACTGCTGTATGTCACATAATGGTAGAAGGTGTAATAACTATATGATTAAGAGAAGCTCAACAAAAAGTTATACCCCAAAAATCGAAAATCAAATTAATGAATATGGAAAACAGAGTTACTCAAGGCTTATCTTAGGTAAATACACTCCTAACGTAAATGTGTTGAGGGCAGACACACAGATGGAATGACCTAGTTCTAGAGAATGACCTCTATTTTCTACAGATCACTATCGGGTTTCAGGGGTAGTTGATACATTGCTAAGTGAAGCAGAGCTGACACTTGTATGCTATTGTGCTGTTATAATGTTGCATTATTTTACAGATGATCCATTTTTATATTCTGCTGATAACACAGCGGAACATATTTATGTCTGTGCTTTCCACCATTTCTGATTCTGAAGTAAGTTCTGGTTCCATTACATGTATGTCTGTAATAGCAATCATTTAAGCTGTGGATTCAATGTGAAAAGGATTTTCTCCAGATAGGTTCAATCAGTTGGGGAAAAGAGTTAAAGTATCTTATGATTTTTCATACCCTGATTTTCTAAAATAACTTTCAGTATATTCATCTGTTTTACTTTCCCGTCTTGCACACTTAAGACTGCTGTTCCCCCATAGGCACCACGGACATGTCTGTCTCGGCCCAGCCCTTTCAGGACTCCCTTCTCAAAGCAGTTGTTTTCATGATCTATTTCTTTACTGGAAAAGCTGTCCAGGATGTGTCTGTGGAAGGAGTGGTTGCCTCAGAAAACCATTCTAGAATTGCAATAGAAGTGTGATACAAAGAACAGACTGCCAGTGATTAGTGGGTATTTCCCTTAGAACTTCCCTTACTGATGCAACAGGCAGAAGAGTTCATGAAAACTCCTTCATATACAGGTCTTCTATATTAAGTGTTCAAGGCCAGACTGGATGGGGCCCAGAGCAACGTGTTCCAGTTGGTGACATCCCTGTCCACAGCAAGGGAGTTGGAACTAGATGATCTTTAATGTCCCTTCCAACACAAACTTTCATATGATTCTATGATTCTCATGCCTTCTTATACCTCTTCCACCTTCAGTGCAGCCTGTGACAATCATAGAAGTTCATTACCATGTCAACAGATTAAGATACTACTGACTATTTTGGGGGAAGTGTGAATCTGTAGTTGGAACAGTAGTTACTTTATGATATCGCTGAGGTGGAAGTAAAGGCTATACAGGGTGCTGGAGTGCGATATTGTCTACAGTTCTGTCAATAAGTATATCGAAAGGAATACAGTAATAGGCCTTTTTGTCTCATTTTGTCATTTTTGGATATTTATGTAGATGACATTTGACTGAAGGGTCAAATAAAATGTGTTCATGGGCAGGATGAGCTCACCAGCCTTCTGGCAGTCATCCTAGAAGGACAACTCTAATTTCAAACCCAGGTAGATGGTGCTCATTAGCCCTGTAAGGCCATCCATCTAAGAGAAGGTTACTCGAATTAAACCTACGTCCTGAGGACTTCGCTGCCACCGTCCAAGCTTGCTGGGCCCTGGCAGATGAACCTCAGGAATAAAGGGTGGGACCAGTTTTGCGCGTGCTGAGCCTCACCTAAAAAATCCACTGGGCAGGCATGAAGGGCAAATCCGCTTTTGCAAAGTCCTGCAGCGACAGGCGATCTGGTATTGGCCTTTTTAGCCATCAGCGAGCCTGTAGCAAGTGTGGGTAGAGCCCTTCCCAAATCTTCGTTCGCTAAGCCAAGCCATGATGATGTAGATGCCAACTGTCATGAAATGAAATTTAGTGTGTCGTAAAATAAATAAGCAAAGTAAATTACAAGAGCATAACTTGGAGTCAGGACTGGTTTTAGACAGACTGTTCTATAAACCTCTGCTTTGGATAAAAGCATTTCTTTGTCAAACATCTTGTCCAGATAATTGGTCTGCCACAGAATGCAAAACAGTGGCATAAATAAAGATATATTTTTAATGTGCATGCACTCTAAGACTGTTCTTGTGCTAAGAATTTTCTACTTAACACTCTAATTACTTCTGGAGATAGGAATTTAAAGAATGTTTCTGTAGGACTTGGCTGTTTCTGTTTCTTGACAAAATAGACACATTTGTTCAACGATACGTGTAGAACATCTAAATATTATTTATGAAAGTTTTTCTGCTCCACAGGTAAAATGCAATGAAAGAAATGTGGCTTTATATTTCCAATCACTTAATGAAAAGCAGGTAGTACAACATGCAGCTGGCGTATTACCAAGTAAAATGTAGATCTGAAAAACTCTGAACCACAGTCTTTTCTGTAATTATACAGTGACGTTCTTCTCAGAAGTCATTGTTTTATGTTGTTTTCATGGATATAAATACAGGTATGGAGTACCTACTTTTTTTTAATTTATTTCTATTAAGAGTTTGATAGTTTTGTCTCATAAATGCATCCTTAATACACTACCAATATTGATTTCTGCCATATGGCAATTAATCTAGCTGTTGTACCGTAGTGTCAAATATAATATTTGGATAAATGAACACACACACTTCAGAAATTCCTTCTTTGGTAATTATCATCTAGTTAAGAGTTGTTATTAATAAATAAAAAATTATGGACAGGACTTTTGATTATCTGCTAATAAGATTGCAGCTTTTCATTTAAGGTAGTATTCTTAGCATCCATATAGCAGTTTTGCATCTGTTATATAGTCCTGTAGAAGGAACATGGGAAAATAATTGATGGTGTGTTATTTAAATAGTAACCATCAAAGGATGGTTGCATGCAGTTTTTCCCTATTTTCCAGTTAATTCTGTCCTCAAAATTTGAGATTTTATTCTAAGAATTTATGTACACACCTATGGATCTCTCATCCCAAAAGGCATTAATATAACAAGAAAGTTACTATTCAAAGAAAGTTTAACTCCATTCATATGAATCAAATGGTTCAATAATGACAGCTTTCTCCCACATCATAAGAAAATAAATACCATTAATAAAATAAGCAGTCAGTTGGAAAATATACACAGATGAGCATTTTCTGCAGTGCTGTCATTATGTGTAACATGGCCATGATTCTTAATATTCAGTACTTTAATGACTTTATCATACAGAGTTTCCCATATTCATACATAATAGTCAAGTACCCTATGGTGAAAATATAAGCTGAACATCCATATGCCTGCAGTCTTCTTGCAAACTGGGCAGGTTTTTGATTGGCTCTAGCAGGTTTGGGGAAATGACCATTTCAGACAGGACCCAGTCAAGTAGAAAATGGGCAGATGCTGTAAGTTGCATAATCAGTACAAAGAATACTCATCTGCCATTTATAGTACATGAGATTAACTGATGGGATACCAACTGATTCAGGCTAATTTAATGACAACCTCTAACCATCTGGCTAGAAAGCTGTATTTTACAAAGCCCTAATGCTGACCCACATAAGCTAGCCTAAAAAACATTTGGTAAGTTTAATAATGGATTATACATCAAAGCAAGAACTCATTAGTGTTACAAGTCATGAAATATTTATTTTTAATCTGACAGTTCTACTACTGCTAAACAATATGAGATTACCCTGTGAAGCAGTATATATAATAAATGACTGACTACTTTTCTGCTGTGCTAGTAAATGCAAAGCTTTCTGAGCCTGATGATTTTACTTGCTGACAGCGTAAACTCCGGGAAATAGACCCTCCCTTTTCTTCAATGTCTTCTCCAGCAAAACATCTTCATTTGCTCTTTGGGCTTAATTTATAATTTTACAACATTATTCACCATAATTGACAAATTCAACTGACTAGTTAATTTCTTTACATATAACTTGATTTCACAAATAGTCAGCATCCTGGAACCCAAATTATACCCATGAGGCTTTTGCCTGAAAAGTCTTTTGGAATTTCATTGAAGGAAATTTGTGCAAAAAAATTACATCATTCAGAACATTGGACAAGGTCCAATTTACTAGTGATGGTTTGGTACTTTGAAAGAACTCAGCCTGACTTTTAAAGCTCAGAGCTGACAATTAGAAAATTTGCATCAGCAAACTTTATTTGAAGGTAGTGAAGTGATAACCATTCAACTTTCTCAATGCAATTTTTGTGGATCCATTGTTATTAAGACACTCACATGTTAGAATGTTTCTGAAATATGGCAGTGACCAGTGTTTATCAGGCAGGTTATATTATTTCAGAAGACATTTTATATTGTATAAATACATAAGAATGTATTCACATTTTTTTCCTAATTTTTCCTTTTTTTATCATGTTTAAATACAATTTAGGCATAATAGTGTATAAAAATGGATGAATACGTTATGACACATTCTACTCAAAATGTCCAACAACTGGGAGTGAAGGAAACTGCTGAAAAATCAGAAGGGTATGTTCCCACATAAAGTTTATACATCTGTTAGAGGTACTATCAAATTCTTTGAGGCATAAAAGTGAAACATACCACTTGCAACAAATACTACATGCAATACACAATATTGATACTTTGCTAAAATCTACGGAAAAATATATAATTCTCTGTGAAACTGCTTACATAGTAGGACCTACTTACTCCCAGATTTCAGAAAACCTCATATTTCTATACTGTTGGAAAATTCCATTACTTGTCCTATTCAGAAAATACAATTTTGTCACTCCAGCAGTCAAAAAACAATTTTAAAAACTGTATGCATACAACACAGAGAAGCTTTCCTTCATCTGAAATGGATTGTCTAGAAAAGTGTAAGTGCAGCACACATCGAATATCTGCATTTTCCCTTTATGCAAAAGAATATTCTAAGGCACATACAGCCCACTATCTGGTCTCAGATTTATACAGCTCTTGTGTAATGAAAGAAAGCTGACTCACAGGGAACTCTGTCCTTTCAACCATTTGAAAGGAGAAAATCCTTTGTCATATTCAGAGCATGTGGTCCAAATAATAGTCAAGAAACTGCTATTCAGTGCTTAGTTGTACTACCAGTTTGCTTTCATGATCCTTGTTTCTTTGCAAATATTTCCATGTTTAAAGTCAGGCTTAAAGCCAAAATGAAAAATGCAAATTACATTAGGAATGCAAAGTTTCTAATCTTAGCTTCTTTTTTTAAACAGCAAAAGATAGAATACCTAGGACTCTCTTATCAAAGTATATCTCTTAAGAAAACTTTCCCCCCCTCAGGATATTTCTTTTCTAAGTATTTCTTCTATGGTCTTGGTACTACTCTTTCATACTGTATTCCATTTATTTCTCAGTTAAAATTTGTATCTCACCTTCTTTTTCTCTCTTTCTCTCTTTCTCAGGGCAAACTTTCTTTGCATGGTTGACCTGAGAGCTACCTCTTGGTCAAATTACGTCTGCTGAGATACAAATGTGGATGCAAATAGTGTGTGTGAACAGGACGGTAAAATCTGTTTTAGAGGGTGTTTGCACAAAACTGATCACACCAAAGTGACAGTCAGTCAACAGCTGGGCCAAAAAATAAACTTTCACTTCTTCCATATTAAAGGGAAAACCCAAAATATCAGTATTCAGCTGCACAGATAGTTGCACTAAAAGGAAAAAGATGTCTTCTTTTAATCAGAAAATCAAGATGTGAATGAACTCCTACCTATATCCATACTCTGACGCTGAAGGCAGACTCACACATAAGCGGAAGATATTGAATTGACCACATTAGGATGTAGTCTTCTGTATTTCTGTCTACCTTTCAACAGAGACTATTTAACTGTAACTTATGTTTAGGAACCACAGTGGAACACCACTGCCAGAATGTAGTACTCATTGAAATCAAGTCAAAACCCAAATATCTCTGGTTT
>VYXB01001103.1:0-60800 GCA_013397135.1 Pachyramphus minor
CGGGATCTACATCCGATATCGTATGGATGGAAACCTGTTCAACCTCAGGTGACTGAAGGCCCACACCAAGACCCTGAACCATCTNAATCAGTCCAGCAATTTAACTACCTGGGAAGCATCATCTCCTCGGACAGTAAGATCGACAAAGAGATAGACAACAGGTTAGCAAAGGCATACAGTGCTTTTGGTAGACTCCATAAAAGAGTTTGGTGAAAGAAACACCTGAAGTAAAGTACAAAAATCATTGTTTGTAGAGCCATTGTACTCTCTACTCTTTTGTATGGGTCTGAGTCTTGGGTCATTTACCGCCACCACCTGCGACTCCTCGAACAGTTCCATCAACGCTGCCTCCGTACAATCCTCAACATCCACTGGATGGATTATGTGACCAGTACATCTGTTCTTGAACAGTAGTCACGAGTATCTAGGCCACGCTGCTGAGAACACAGCTGCGTTGGGCAGGGCACGTCTCCAGGATGAAGGACCACAGCCTCCCTAAGATGGTGCTCTATGGTGAACTTGCCACCGGTTGTCGCAAGAGAGGAGCCCCGAAAAGGAGATACAAGGACTCCCTGAAGCAATATCTCAACCTCAGCCATATTGATCATAACCATTGGTCTACTCTGGCCTCCAATCAGGAGGCCTGGAGACACATTATCTATAACGCTGCTGCCTCCTTTGAGAACACACGCAGGATCACTCTCGAGGAGAAAAGACAACTCAGAAAGAATCGCATCCAGTCGATACTGCCTGGGGAATCTTTCTGCTGTGCCTTTTGCAACCGGACTCGTCTATCCTGCATTGGCCTTTTCAGACATCAGAGAGCCTGTAGCAAACGTGGGTAGAGCCCTTCGAAATATTTGTTCGCAAAGCCAAGCCATGATGATGTATGTATATAGTAGGAAGGTGTAGGATCTGGGTATGGCATAGATGGTATAAAATAAGGGGTGGATAGTGCCCTGTTTCAGGCAGGACAGGGTTAATTTTTTGGTATGGCCAGGACCCAAGGTGATTCCGTACTTCATCTCATTGCTGGGGGTGGGGAAAAAGGGACTCTCCCTCTTCAGGGAAGAAGGGGTTCCTTCCGGTCCAGTAAATATGGCAGACAGGACAGTCCAGTATGTTTTATTGTCAGGAGCTTTTGTTCATTTTCTTCTCTTATTGCTGTCTCCAGTAAATGATTCTTATCTCAGTCCTGACCTTTGGTTTTTGTACCTCCAGTTGGAGGTGGGGAGGAGAAGTGGTGTGCGGTGTTAGTGGGAGTACCAAATTGGAGAATGCCATTCCTAAAGCATGACAGCAACTAGGGGAATAATTTCAAGTTGATCAGCTCATGATCCAGGAGTTATGGGAAGGATGTTGGGGGAAAGGTTTCAGATTTTGTGGAAGTCAGGTGAAGTCCCTGGTGAGTGGTGAAAGGAAAATATAACCTCCATTTTTAAAAAGGGGAAAGCAAAAAGCCCTGGGAACTACAGACCAGTCAGTCCCACCTCTGTGCCAGGCAAGAATATAAAGCAGAGTCTCCTAGAAACTATGCTAAGGCACATGAAAAACAAAGAGGTGATTGGCTTTACAAGGGGAAAATCATGCATGACAAATTTGCTGGTCTTCTATGACGGGGCTGTATGGAGGACCCCGGTCGGCCTGGGGGCTCTTTGAGTGAGATTATATCAAGAAGATACCCGTGTACCCTTGAGACAGCTGAGAGAGGAAGTGAGAGGAAGATGGGCGAGGAAGACAGAATTGCTGGGCAGCAGAGACAACCAGATATCCTAGACTATTTGCTAAGTCATGCTGACTTAGGAACAGCCTGATGGATCAGGCCTGATGGATCAGTGCGTCGTGTCCGTCTCAACAGTGACAAGGCTGCAGCAGTGGTGGATGGGGCAGAGCAATGGACATAATCTACCTGGACTTACACACAGTATTTGACATTGTCCCACACAACATTGTTGTCTCCAAATTGGAGACACCTGGATTTGATGAATGGACCCTCGGTCGGTAAAGAACTGGCTGGATGATTGCGCACAAAGAGTTGTAGTCAATGGCTAATTGTCCATGTGGAGACCAGTGATGAGTGGGGTCCCTCAGGGGTCGGTACTGAAGTCAATACTGTTCCAAATTTTTGTTGGAGACACTGACTGTGGGATTGAGTGCACCCTCTGCAAATCTGCTGATGACACTGAGCTGTGTGGCGCAGTCAACATGCTGGAGGGAAAGGGTGCAACCCAGAGGGACCTGGACAGGCTGGAGAAGCGGGCTGATGCAAACCTCATGAAATTCAACAAATCAAAGTGCAAATGCAAGGTCCTACACCTGGGTCAGGGCAATCCCAGGCACACCTACAGGTTGAGTGGAAAAGTGATTGAGAGCAGCCCTGCCGAAAAAGACTTGTGGGTAATGGTTCATGAAAAACTCAACATGAGCCAGCAGTGTGCACTCACAGCCCAGAAAGCCAACCACGTTCTGGGCTACATCAAAAGGAACGTGGCCAGCAGGTCAAAGGAGGGCATTCTCCCTCTCTACTCTGCTCTTGCGAGACCCCACCTGGAGCAGAGTGTACAGTTCTGGTGTCCCCAACATAAGGACATGGAAGGACATGGCCTCCAGAGGAGACCACAAATTTGGTAAGAAGACTGGAGCACCTCCCCTGCAAAGTCAGGCTGAGAAAGTTGGAGCTGTTAGAATCATAGAATCATAGAATCATAGAATCAGACAGGTTGGAAAGGACCTCTGAGATCATCAAGTCCAACCTTTGATCCACTACCATCACAGTTGCTAGACCATGGCACCAAGCGCCACATCCAGCCTCATCTTAAAAACCTCCAGGGACAGTGAATCCACCACTTCCCTGGGCAGCCCATTCCAATGGCTGATTACCCTCACTGTAAAGAATTTCTTTCTAATATCTAACCTAAACCTCCCCTGGCACAGCTTGAGGCCATGCCCTCTTGTCCTACTGCTGTTCAGCTTGGAGAAGAGAAGGGTGAATGGAGACCTCATAGCAACCTTCCAGTATCTGAAGGGGTCATACAGGGAGAGGGACTGTGCCGCAGGAACTGTAGTGACAGGTCAAGGAGTAATTGGTACAAATCGAATGAGGGGAAATTTAGGCTGGATATTAGGAAGAAGTTCTTTACTGTGAGGGTAGTGAGATACTGGAACAGGTATTTTTAAAGTCCATTCCAACCCCTTAACATTCTATGATTCTCTGATTCTATGCCCATCTGAGTTGGAAGAAACAGAGGACACCAGGCCCTTCCCAAAGAGTAGGCACAAACACTGGCATGGAAGCAGAGGTAATATCCTTCAATCCAAAGGGGTGAGAGGAAGAAGGGGCCTTTCTCTTTAAAGACTTCCCTAAGACTTGGGTTTCCACATGTCCTGCCTCCATTTGTCCACTGGTCTTTAATCCATTTGAGCCATTTTCTTCGGGACTTTGCAATTGTAAAGAAATCTCAATTCATCGACCACTTGGAGCCAGCCCTAAAGTTACATCAGCAAAACATTATTTATCAGAACTCCTCCCACAGCAGACATAAAGTATGTGCTGTCCTCTTTCTCTTGTTGTCTGAGACACTTTTTCTGTGGGCTGTAGTTTAAGTGAAAAGGTGCTGCACAGGTCACTCAGACTGACCTCTTTCAGGCTTCTGTTTCTCTGCCATCCTGCCCAGACATTTTCTCTTGTAACATGGTCTGAAAAGAGAATGTCAAAGTTCTGGCCCTCATCTGTAATGCCTTGGGAGTCTGAATCTGAGCCAAGAGCACAGTGAACAAAGTGAGCAGTCAGCATGGATTTGCAGAGGGTAAATCATGTCTGCCCAGTTCGATTGCCTTGTACGAGACATTTACTGGGTTTGTGCATGAGCCTTGAGTTTGTCGAGATTTTCAACATTCACACAATATCCTTGAATGCAGCTTGGGATGCTGGGGTTTGTATGGGTGGACAGCCTGATAACAGGCAGAATACTAGAGGGGAGTGTCCTAGGACCTGTCCTATTTCCTTATCAATGGCCTGGAGGAAGTGATGGGGTGCACTCAAGTGCGCAGTTGGCACTGAGCTGGAGGGTTCAGTGCATACATTCAGGGGCAGAACCACTATTCAGAGTGACTTAGACAGTCTGGAGGAAGGGGCTAACAGGAACCTTCAGAATTCAACAAGGACAAATGCAAAGTCCTGCACCAGGGAAGGAAGAACCCTTTGAGATGATACAGAAATGACTGGCTGGATAGCAGCTCTGCTGGAAAGGACCTGGGGGTCTTGGTGGATAGCAAGCTAAACAGCAGTCAGCAATGTGACCTGGTGCAGCGAAGGCTATATTAGCAGAAGCATAGTTAATAAATCAAGGGAAGTGATTATCCCACTCTACTCAGCCCTTGCTAGACCACATCTGGAAAACTGTGTCCAGTTTTGGGCCTCTTAGTACAAGAAAGGCATAGCTAAAGCAGTGTGAGGTTGATGGACAGACACCAGAATGGTCAGGAGACTGGAGAACTTGCCCTAGGAACACAGAAGGAGAAGCTAAATGAACTTGCTCAGCCTGGAGAAGAGAATGATGTGAGGAAACCTGACAGCAGCTTCCCCAGGACCTAGGAGGAAGTGATTGGTGGGAGACTGAGAGACAATAAACATACTATTATACATCATGAATAAAGAGAGGTTCAACCTGAGTAAAGAGAGGTTCAACCTGGATGTAATGATAATCTTTGTTTAACGAGATTACAACTTTGAAATTTGGGGTCTGCAAGTGAAAGTGTGGAAAAGGAAAAGAACAGCTCTTTATTAACAAATCCGATTAAACGACAATGGTGCAACCAAAACTTTCAAAAGAACCAAAACAAAGTCCTAATTCCCCAGGGAGAAAAAAACTCGCGGCAAACTGGGTGGGGGCGAGAGGGGGAGGGCTGATGGCAAACCTGTTTCTGGCAGCTCAACAGCTGCTCGCAGCCATGTGAGCGGCCGGTGGCTTCGTAGAAAGTCCTTCCCACAGGCGCAGTCTGAACTCATACAGCTCTGATAATGCAGCCCCCATGCCCCAAGGGCATCTCGCCCGAAACGCATCGGTCTCTCTCTCTCAGTCGCTCAGGTATCCGGCAGAGAAAGATAAAAGAACTTCCCATCAGGATAAAAAAAGAAAAAGAAAAAAAAAAGAAAAAGAAAAAAAAAGAGGCGCCGAAAACGAACCCCAAAAGCAGCTCCCTCTCTGTCCGTCAGTGGAAAAAAACCCCAATCCTCCGGACAAAAGGGCTTCCGAGATGTGGCCCTGGCCCACTCTTTACAGGCCCCCCGCCCACTCACGTGCTGCCCAGCGCATCCCGCCCCGCTCCCTCTCCCCCTCCTGACTCCCCCCATCCCGGACGAAGCAGATTGGAGGGGAGAGATGGTAGGGGCGACACTGGGTAAAAAATTCCAACATCTCCTTTCAAACCAATGACAAACTTTTTCACCAGGAGGACAGTCCAGCACAGGCTTAGGTTAACCAGAGTGGTTGTGCATCCTCATCCTTGAAAAGCTGAGAAAACCTCTGATGGCCGTGCTTTGAGCACAGTTTTGGACTAGCAACCTCCAGAGGTCCCTTCCAACCGGAATTACTCCAATTCTATGTATTGTACATCCCCAGATCTGAGAAGGAAGACACATACACTTGCTCTCATTGCCCCATCAGTATTTCTAATGAGATGTGCCATCAGTTGCTCCAAGGCTCTGATTTCAAGGTTAGAACCAGGCATGTGGCCACCCGAAGGACACTGTGGAGAAGGCCCCTAAGTGATGTGCAGACCAAAATTCAGCATCATTTAGACAACGGAGTGACAGTCTTGCTGCCAAGTTTTTGCAGGAGCACTGTGACCCAAAGGCTCACTGCTAGCACGACATCCTGAAACATGAGGTAGGAAGAGAATCAGTAGTTCAGAAGTGATCTGGCTGAAGACAAGCCCTGCCTCAGGCAGCATGAAGCCCTATGGTGGGAAGGCCAGATTAGCTCTCAGCAGAGACTGGTACAAAGCTGGAGGCACCAGCACTATGCTGGTGCTGCTGGAGGGGAGACAGAGAAACCATGTTTAATTCTCTTATTCAAGTCCCCGAGCAACCCAGAAGATGCCAGTGTTCTGGAATATGCAATGTTCTATGTCAAACTAGGAGAGCTTTCTGCAGTCTCCACAAATGGTTCTTTGAGTGACAAGACCCTGTAGGGTTCTGCAGTTGTATCTCTGAATTCAGGTAGTCACACAGGTCCCCTGTTGCAGGCCCAATATGAAACTGTGTATTCCATTTTTCTAGCAGAAGTGGTTATACCAACCTATGATGCCTCAATACTTCAGCTACCTCCAGAGCAAGATTGGACTGGTAGTGCCATACCATCTTGTCCCTTAACAGTAGCACTTTGAGTGGCCTCGGCACAGGGATGGCAGCCCAGAAGGGAGCCTGAAGCTCCAAGTTGGACATTGTTGTAACACCAAATTGAATAGTGCCAGGTGTATTCAATAGCCAAATTGAATACCCTCAGGTGTGAGAGTTCAGTTGTCAACACTAGTTAATGGTCAGGCCTTCCCCTGTGTGGCTGTGACCTGTGTCAGCTCACATGTCCCCTGGCAAAACAACAGCACAGCTAAGGAGTGAGCACAGCGGAGAACCACCACAGCCAGTGGGCACTCTGAACACACTTTAGAAGCAGACTGTGTGGACATGGCCAGGTAGCAGCACCATCAAAATCTCGAGCTGGATGGAGCTAGATCAGTGCACTTCTGGGAGGGGACAGGAGTTGTGTCCCAAACAGGGCAGCCTTAAGTGCCCTTGGTGAGAGAGAAGACTACAGTTTTGTGACCACACAACTGCTCTGCTTGACTCTGCAGCATCCAGGTGGTCCCAGGCCATCACTTTATGGTCCAGTCCTGAGCAGAGGCACCGGCAACAGGGAGAAGCTGTGAGGCTGTGCCTCAAATGTGAAGGAGGGGCTGAAAGCTGTGGTGGACCTGCACTGTGGTGGAGTGTATTGAAATGGCCACAGCAGTGGATGGTGGAGATGAACTGAGGCAGGCCGAGAGATTGAAGGGCAGTCAGAAGGAATATGGGGTAACTTTCAAAGCAATATGTGCTTCTCATAACACAGTATGGATACTTCTGCCGTCAAATGCCCAGAGACTAAAAAGTTGAATGAAATTTGGGCTGCACCACTTGGTGTGCTGTCCTGTCCAAGACTTCAACCAAGACCTCCATGTGCCAGCTTCCCACCTGCCAAATCAGGGAAATAATCCCAAAAGCAGAGAAGTGCAGATTAGAGGGGGCTTGCTCCACCCTCTACAGCCCCAGCAGAGGGTTCTGACAGTTTGATTCCTGACAGATGTTTGTTTGACCAGTACTTAAAGACTTCCAGAGACAGTGATGGCCCATCCACCCCAACAACCTTAATTACTAAGAAAATTTTCCTTAGTGTGTCAATTCATTCTCTCCTCTCTAAATTCCCATTTCTTGTCACCAAGGAGTGAAACTCCTGGATGTTCTCTGAGGTTCCAGTCATTCCACACTGGCACTAACCATATTCTCCTGTTTCAGTTTGTGCATGCAAAAAAATGAAATAAAAATATAAGATCAAGGTACTCCTCAATAATTTTCATGCTATTTATTTTGTAGTGTTTCTGCACTGACTATTCTGTTCATGATAAAATGTGTAAAAATTGCTTCAAATAAATTGTCTTCTTTCTGCAGTTCACCAAAAACATAGCTTCAAATGCAGCAGTTGTGAAATATTCATATAACTTACATGCCTCTCTGCCCTGCTGCTGGATATAGCCAGGCTGTGTCACACAACTTCTGAAAAAGTTACAGGTCTTATCAGCTTCGCGTGGATATGATACAGGCTATAGAAAATGAAGATATCAGATCCTGCTCTCCAGAAACTTTTTCAGCCTACATAAATGATTAATAATATATAGCAGAAATACTGACATCCTGCAAATACCTACACAATTTCCTCCCACCAGATTACAAAGCATGGTAGAATTGGATAATGTGTCACCTCCTCACCCAAGCCCAGCTCCCTGGTTTGCATACCTTCCCTCGTTACAAAGCTTATTGCACATGTTGTTGATCTTATATACACACTGGACAAGTTCTGTTATGGAATGCAGAATTCCAGACAGAAAGTATCAAATTGGTGAGAAGTTCCCAGTTACATGCACAGAACAGGGTAGCAGCAGAGTTGGCAATTACCAGTCTGTTCCTTAGGAATAAAAGCATGGAAAGTTTCAGCCAGGCTATGCACAAGGGTCAGTAAGGAGGAGAGTCTCAAGATGAACACTTTTTGAAAAGTATTAGTTTTTGGAAAGCCTGTTTAAATTCTTCATTAAAAGCTGTATAAATGACTGGATTGATCAATGAATTTAGGTAACCCAACCAGGTAAAAAAGTCCAGTAGGATGGGATGAAACCAACAGGCATCTTGACAAATGGGTAGGACTAGGGACATGACAAAAAAAGGCAACCAGCAGAAAATGAAAGCTCCCAAAATAATGCCTAAAGTTTTGGTGGCTTTCCTTTCTCTTGCAGCAGAAATTCTTTTCCTTTCCAGGACACTATCTGCAAGTTTTATTTTAACATGATTGATAAATATTGGGGATCCACCTGAATGGGAATGCCCTTCATGGAGGCTAGCATTAATGGAGCAAAGAGAAGACCCCGCAGAGCCGGTGATCAGGTGTGCAGTAGTAAAATGTTTCCCACATGAGGGCGGCTTCAGAATTCTGGATCGAGCTGCTACATAAATTCTACCATACAATATCAGGAGGAGCACAGTTGGGATGTAGAAAGCTCCACAAGTGGAATAGATTGTGTAGGTAATTTGATCTGTGTTCACAGTACACTTTGCAATTTCTTCATGAGCTTTCACTTGCCTCCAGAAAAATGGTGGCACAGAAATACTAACAGATATCATCCAGACCACTGCAATCATGAGGGCTGCTCGACCAGCAGTTCGGCGTTTGGTGTATTCCAAAGCGTCTGTGATAGCCCAGTATCTGTCCAGTGCAATAACACAGAGGTGGAGGATGGAGGCTGTGCAGCATGTGATGTCTGATGACAACCAGATATCACACAACACTTGGCCAAAGGCCCACGTATGGGTGACAGTGTAAGCAATACTGATGGGCATTACAAGGACAGACACTAAAAGATCAGTCAGTGCCAAGGAGCCAATGAGGTAATTTGCAGGTGTGTGGAGCTTTCTAGTTAGAAAAATTGTAATAATAACAAAAACATTTGCAAGGATTGTTGCCAAAGTTATAACAGACAGAAGGATTGACAGTGAAATCTTCAGCCCCAAGGGTGTCCTTTCATCCCAAGCCAATGGTGTTTCAGTGAAATTGAATGACTTATTTGCTGAGCTCTGGAGAGAGAACTCTGCTGAATGGTTGTACTGAGTCATCCTCTGCTCTGATTTCACCTTTCAGTGTAATCTTTCTAGGACAATGAAGAAAGATGCTCACTTTTTTTGATTAAATAGAACTTTCCATACTTCAGTCCAACACTGAAGAAATATTAACTTGTTGAAAACTTCAGCTGACACAGAAGATGAGGTACTCTCCGAAACAAGATCTTCCATCATATCACATCAATGACATCATTGTTAAAGCAAAATGTTAACATAATCATTCAGATAACAAGCTGGTGTATGACAATGCAAGCAGTACTATTAAGTGACGAGAACTTCGGTGGGTTTCATTTTCATCTTGAAGATGACTGAATCATTCTTTTTCTTTTTTTCTGAACTAACCTTCTGCAAAGTGGCATAAATCAATACTGGAGGATGAGAGAGAGAAAAGAAACATCTGGGCTTGTAGTTAATGACCCTTTGCTTGGGATAAAGCTGCCCTCAGGAGTATTTTCCCTTTTTCTCTCATAGCTGACTGTCATGTTTTTGGTATTTACAAGGGAAACTTTATTGGTAGAGTACCCAAGATATAAAGCAATGCCATCTGGATTCCCCCTGTAAACATAATTTCTGCCAGATTTGTAAATCAAGACTTCTTTTTAAAAAGTACAGATCTTTGTTTTCATTTATTTCTCCAGACCATTCAGGTTTTCTCTCAACATTTAGTCTTTGAATGCTGAAGTCAGATGTTAGGTACTAGAACTCAGTGTGTTGGCACACAGTAGATTGCACAGTATGCAATCTACAGGCTTTCCATACTTTTCCTTGGATTCACTTCGTGTAACCTGAAGTCTTCACAAACCTGAAGAAAACATCCTAAGACAGATTTCCTTCAGGCCTTTCACTCACTTCCACCCATGAGTACCAGAATGTTACTTACGTCATGCCAGCCCAGCCCTTCTTGAAAGGCATCCTGAATGTGGGTCATGAATGGCTTTGAAGTGTGCTATGAGGGCTACAAAGAAAGACACTGAAGTTCTCCAAGGAGATAATCATCAGGCCAGCCTTCTCCCAATCATCGAGGAGAAATACCTCTCTCAGTCATCACCTGGTACAGATTCATGCATCCAACAGAGAACGGACAGTCAGTTGGTTGGGAATCTGTGGAGCAAGAGCAGAAAATATTCTACATGAAACATTAGCACTTTCATGTCAAACAGCCTCTCTTAAGCTCCTAACGTAAGAAATAACACTTTTCAGTTTGGTCTGTTTGATTTTTTTTATAAACAACCACCTTCTGTGAGTTAAATTGATTTTTAGAGATGCTTTTTCTTTTGAAGTGTACTTTTCCAATAAGGGGACATGAGTTTCATATTTCATACTAGGCTATTACTTTCTTGATATTTTTTTTCTCCAGGAGGGGAAGATCCCTTCCTAATAACCATATTTGTGACACTGAGCAAAGGTGCAATTACAAGACTTTTTGAACATAAAAATGCTTATAGTGACTGAAGTCCATCAAATCCTGTCTCTGACAATGGCCCATACATTCAGCTCAACCTTGTTGCCTTTGCCTGACGCTTTGCCAACACTGATATGTTCTTTTGGAGACAGAGGCCAGAACCACAAACAGTTGTTGAAGATGTGGACACACTACAGATGTATACTGCAGCATAATGGTGTTTTCTGTTCTCAGTTTCTTTCCTCATGATTCCTGAAATTTGCTTTGCTTTTTAAATTATTGCATAGTGCTGATCTGACATTTCCACAGAGCAGTCCCAAGTAATATAATTCCAAATACCTTAACTGGTAATATCCGCTTTGTTTTCCCTGTCAGCTCACTTTTTACATCTATGAGCACTATATTCCTCCTCCCACTTTTAAACTAAGGTTCTTTGCAACTCTGCACAGTCAGTCTTTGTCTTTTTTACTCTGAAGACCTTTGTTTAATCATCATATGTCATCACCCCACTATTCACATACTTTCCAGATCACTCAAAGTCTCTTGAGAGTCTAAGGAATTATATTGGTTGGACTTCACCCACTCCATATACTCGTCTGCTTTTCTTAATTACTTCAACAGATTGGTGAGACATAACTTACCTTTACTAAAGCACGAACTTTGACTGTTCTCCAAAACACCTTATTTACTATGTTTACAGTAATACTATTGTTTATTGTAATTTCTGCCAACTGGTATAGGTACAGATGTTGGATTATGGCTCAGCAGTTGTCCAGATCTCTTTGGGAGGTGTCTTGCAGTTGGCAGGTGCAAAGGGAGTTAAAGTAGAGGCTGATCCTCCCACTGATACCATTGCACTTTGGATCTTGAGTTGCACTGAACTCTCTATCTGAGCACTATCTCATAGTAAAGTTATGTTGTTGTTCCCTTTGACCAGAAATAAAGAGTCCACTCGTAAATATCCCCCAGTTTCTCTTCAGTGAACAGAGATGCTGAAGTTAATCTAGTTTCTCTGTGGAAAATTTCCTTTATCTTCTCTGTGTTTATTTTTTTCCAAAGCTTTACCATCCCTTTAACTCTCTGACACAGTAATGGCTCGCTTCAGAGCTCTCACTTACAGAGTCTAAGAAATCTCTTACCTGAACACTGGGCTGACTGCACATCCCACACAGGAGAAAAGCTAAACCAAAACCATCAGGCAAACTGATTAGCAATATTAAAGACAATGACTGTATTTCTTAAAAATTAAAGCCAAGGCCAATCTTGATTTCAGTTACTGAGAAAAGCGATATCAAGCCTTTCCCATATAATGTATCAGCCTTTGTTCTGTGTTAGAATAATTCCAGCAACATGAACTAAAGTGAAGTGCACCTCACCCACCCACCTGTACATGCACAAGCCTATTAGTAGTCCTACTGCTTCCAACAGCTCTCAATCACCATGGGAAAAAAATAAGTTGATGTGAAACATGGCATTTTCAGTGAAATGAACTAGTCTAGAGTTCAAATGAATTATTAATCTTCAACATATTGGTAATCAGGACACTCGTACACTGGGAGAAAGTCTTACTGAAACCAAATAATGCATTAACATATATTGAGTTACTGAATTAATTGATGTCTCAGAACCAATTTTTTACAAAAATGCTCCAAGTCAGGTATTTATCCTGTACTCAGAAAAAGTTGCCATCTAGATAAAATGAACATACTTCCAATAATTTAGCATTTCAATTAAGTTACCTTTTACTCAACAAAAAAAAATGCTGAACAGAGGTAAATGATTTTCCCATTAAAAAAAAAAGGAAAAAAATTTGCATAAACTACAGAAACGGAAAAAGTAACATTAGATGTTGAGCAGTCATTAAATTAAGTCAAGTGTAAGGCCATGCACATAACTGCCTATTAAAAAAAGCAGAACACAAATGTGCAGGCACACACATCCTGAAACACCAGAGCCCAGGAGTAGGAAGCGGCCATCTGGCATGTTCCCTGAGAGCAGTGATGGGATGTGCTGCCTGGTCTCCGCAGCATGAGGAGCACTGGGGAGAACCTGTTGTTGAGGAATACATTCAGTGCCAGTAGCTCAGGGTGCAGCTGCAGTGCAGCTGCAGGTTGAGTTCTGTGGGACAGGAGCCTGAACCCGAGGCAAGAAGCCGTGAACTGCCGACCCTTTGGACAACAAAGGGCCCCGGGACCTGTGTCCCAGCCAGGGGACGCAACACTCAGAGGCACAGCAGAAGCCGACAACGCCCAGACTTTCCTGTGCTTGGACTGTGAGGGGATAAAATCCCAGGGGTTCCTTTGTTCTGGGTCTCTCCTCGGAGGCATCAGCTCAAGTTATTATTTTGTTATTCTACCATGATAAAATTACCTTTAGGATCGAGACGTCTGAGACTCAGCAATGGGAAACCTGGGGTGAAGCTGGTGAGAAAACCAGGTCTGACTATGAGTATGGGGGTGAGCAGCTGCGAAGGGCCTTTGGTCCCAGCTCAGGTGGTGCAAGAGTGAGTGCCAGAGGGGCTCTTGGAAGGTCAGACAGGGAAGTTTCCTTAATACTGGTGATGTTATCACCTCTAGATAAGACAGCATTATTGCCTCCAGTGTGTGCAACTCACAGCCTGGGTCGGTGCTCACCTGCACTGTGTGCACAGTGTGGATCAGCCCGCACTAGCCCTCTGGCCCTGCCAGGCAGGGCATGGCAGATTTGTCACCCACACTTCACAGGATGGGAATTCTCTCAGATGCCTTGGCTGCATCAGCACTGTCCTTGGTTCATCTTTTGTCGGGCTTCACCTGCTGCTCTTGGCCGTGGACTGTGGGCATTTTTTTCACTTGAAAGTTTCTGAAATAAATTGATGATGATGTCACAGACAACCAGAGTGAGATTTTCACAGCACAGCACATGTGATGTACAACACCTAGCTGGAGTAAACAACTGTTGTCTCAGGTGCTTGCAGGTGAGGCTTCCTAAAGAGCAATCAGGAACAGCATAGAGCAAAGGAGGGCACACATGCTAGTGTCCCCAGTAGTTTATCCACACTACTGTCCCTGTGGATTGTCCACACTACTGCGTTGAGTAGCATGCAGGTGTGCCAGTTGAGGGAGGACTGGGCCAGTATAAAGCCATGCAGTGAGAATGATGAGAAACCAAGGCACTTCACCCTGGGGTGAAGAAACATGATGATACAACTACAGCAAGTAGAACAGTCACCAGAGCCTCTTCCATAACCAGTAGGGACAGAACAGCGTATCCTGACTGCAAGACCACAGAAACCAGGACTGCCCTCTGCAGCTGACTCCCTCCTGCATCCCAAATTTGATCTGGGCTAACTGTGGTTCTCATTTATATACCTGCAACAGTACTGAAGGTTGCATGGGAAGGGACCTTTTGATCCTGTGTCCATGCACTCAGTAGTTCCTATGAAAGTCCAGGAGGTAAGGAGATGTATAATAATGTCTTGGTAACCTGGAGAGATTCTTTTTCATTAATCAGAAAGAAGGAAAGAGCATTTAAATGGAGAGACAATTTCAGACAGTGGAGTGCTATTTAACTTAGCAGAAAGCTCAGCTCAGGAACTGGAAGGTGAAGCAAGATCATGTGCAAAGAAAACACACTTCAGCTGTTGGTGATAGCATATTGGGACTGCTTCACTGTTCAGGGATCTCACTTAAAACCAGGTATATCTTAAGAAAAGGTGCTTTGTATCCCAGGTCTGCAGTTAAACTCACAGAGCAAGGTGGCAGGGTAGGGTCCGTAGGAGGAAAACCTGAGTTCCAGGTGTGCCAAGGCAGGAACACTGGCAGGCAGGAGGAGGGTGGGTGGCACCACAAGCTCCTTAGGACCAAGTGCCATCATGTGGGTCCAGGCAAGGAGCTGCAGAGACCACTCAGATTGCCAGAGATGCTCAATCCCAAGGGTAAACAAAGTCCTGACACATTTCTACCCTTTCTGGAGTACAGCCATTACTGGAGAGTGGGGCAACATCCACAGACTGCAATGGTGCAGCTGATGCACTTTCTGAGGATGCTGGGCCGCAAGGAGAAGGCTTTGGTGCATCCTGAACTGGGTTGGAGGGGGGTAAATAGTGTGTACAAAATAGGTGTGTTGAAATGAAAATACAGAAATTTACTCTTTCACTAAATAGAACAGTAAAAAGAATGAGAACAAGATAGTGTCCCTTAATATGTTGCACATTTACTTTAAGTTCACACCAAAGTTAGAGGAATTAGGAGATTCATTCTCTTTCCTTGAAGCTGGGGATCTCCAAAGGGATGGCTGAGAGCAGAGCTAAAGTTCAGCAAACTACTGAAAATCCATTTTGTAACCGATTCTCACTTTTTGCATGTAGAATCCGCTATCTTACCTAAACAGACCAGGTCTATTCTGTCATGCTGAAAGCATGACCAGCAGTGAAGCTGCTCCCAGTGTAAGCTAACAGCAGGTGGCTAGGAGGCATCCCTTGGGACAAGAGGTGGCACTCCAGCCAGGAGGTACCTCTCTAAAGGCATATTTCAGAGCAGAACTCAAAAAAGGGAGCAAGTTTTGAATAAGTTCTTGCAGAATTGGGACTCAAATGACTCAAGCATGGAGAATAGAGTAGCTGTGGTGTCCAACTTGGAGACAAAAGCCCCGTTCCAACATCATGAAATACATTTAGAATTAGCGCTAGGAATTTGCCCATCCAGAGATCGTAATCACATCACGATGCAGCTTCTGGCAGAAAACCAGGCAATGCCATAGCGCACTGAAAAAATGAGGGGTACGGTCTGTAAATTCTGTTTGCACTTGAGTTTCTGGTCAGGCCCAGCAGCAGGTGGGCCCTTTAGCACTGAGCATCTCTCTCGACTGCCTGTGAGGGGAGCTGGTACATGAGGGAAGAGTTCATGTTTCTACAGAAGTGTACCTGACACTGCGAGTGTTCACTCCAGCATGGCTCATGCAGCACGGCTAAATCTCTAATGATATGATTATTGTGACTATTTGCAAGTAAATCAGGCATTTTGTTTCTTTGACATAGAGAACAGCACTCTATGTGAGAAACTGTAGAGAAAACATTTCTCATTTTAAATAAGCAACTATAGTAATTGGCGAGCAAATACTGGCAATGTTTAACACTTTTGCTGCCTTCTCCCCACCTTCTATTTTTGCTCAGCTTTCAAGAAAGTATTGGTATTTTTCCTCTCTTACCTTTATTTATACAGAGCCAACATGTATTAGCAATTAACTCATTGCTAACTACCAAGTTACAAATGATGTTATAACTAAATATTACTTATGAAAGAGACAGGCTGGGACTTAGGAGCAATAATGTTGTCAAATACTACGTTGCAAAAACAGACTCTACAGTATGTTACCGTAAGTTCTTTGAAGGCAGCACAGTCTGGAGCACTTCGCTCCGGGTACTCCCTCACCCATAAACAAACAGACACAATGCAAAATCTCCAATTAATTCTTTCTTTCTCACATTTCATCTTCCATTATTATTTGGTGTCATGAAATCAGTGGAATTTTAAGTGCTAAAAAATACAGTGTGGTGTGAGATTGTAATGCCAGCTGTGTCCAAGTGGTGGATCTGGGATCTGGGACAAGCAGTGACATGACTGGTCTGGATGGGCTAACTGATATAGAAATTCTGGTACATCTGAAGACTGGCTTACCATCTCAGGCTCCCTCTGTGGAGATCTCTTCCTCCTCATGTCCTAGAAGCTGTTTTAACGGTGCCCATTTCTTTTCAGTACTTGAAAAGGAAGACTGGAGTGATCCCACCTTGTAAAAGCCCAACTTGAGCACATCAGCCTTGCCTGGAATCTGGAAGCAGTGGTGGAGGTCAGGAGAGCTGGAGCAGGGACAGGAAATCAGTCAGGGTCTCCCAAATACTGAAGTACTGGAAAGAATGGGGACTCACTGTTACAGATTCCTACAGAGCATCTCTAGACTGTTTTTAGACTCAGGGATTTTTCCAAGTGTTTAATGATGTTTTAATACCTTTATTCCTAAATCAACAAAATATTTGCATTCAACCAAAGGAGCAACGGGAATAAGGCTCATATTGAGTGTTCTGGAAAAGCCCTAGTGCATTCAAAGAGTCCTCAGTGCTCAAACCTTGGTATTTTTTAAATTAGCTGGAATCTATAATGATAGCTGCTGGCAAGACACGCAAAGAAGAAAATGTTCTTGCAGGTCTCATCCAAATTGTCCTTGCTTGGTTCAGCACTCCATTGTGCTCTGTGACTCTCCCACTGATGCTTTATTTAATTTAGTTTCGGCATGCTCAGCCATTCCTATGAGACTTTATCCATGAGCACAATGATCCACTAAGATTTTTCAGGGCCATCCATATGCACTAAGTTTCACTTTTATGGTTTGGCCATTATTGCTTACCTGACCTCCTCTCCTGTCCAGAAGTCAAGAATTACATTTTTTCCAGAAAGGGTCTTAGAGGATTGTCTGTAGAGGGATTTGAAAGGCATTGGTTGATGTGCTAATACTTGCACTTGCACAAACAATCAAGCCTTAAAAATACAAGCTATGATGATAGATCATAATTGACTGCCTAACTATAGACACTGAATCAGAGTGTATCTCTGATTGCCAACAGAGAGGATGAGACAGCTTTAGAAGGCAGCATACTGACCTCTCCTGCAGCACTTCCTCACCCAGTAAATAAATTTAAAATGCACTTTTGCAGAAACATGGTCTACACTTCTTGGAAGAAGCACCTTGTGTCATTTTACCCTCTGTCCTAGAGGCAACTCAGGAAGAAACTGAGAACCACTTCTGCCTGAATGACCTCAAGCTGCAGGTAGTGTGTGAGGGAACACACAGGGATTTAACCTACAAGCAAGGAGGCTGAAACATTCTACCATGCAATTCTACAATTCTACTAGCAATTCTACTGTGATGGGAACAAGGAGGACCAGTAGTTGGTACTTTCAGCAATGGTTTGGGTGACTGACATTTCTGGGGTTCCAGAACAGTAGGAAACACAATTAAAGGTTAAATTTGAGTTTAAGAACAAGGGTGAGGTATTTAGTTCAGGTAGAAAACAGCAGCTGCCTCTGAGTTGGAAGGGACAAGCATTATTGAGTCCAACTCTTCAGTGGGGATCAAATGCACAACCCTGGTGTTATTAGCACCGTGCTCTAACAAATGGAGCTAATCTCAGGTGATGGAGAATAAACAGCTCAGGAGAAGCTCTGCATAGTGTGGGACCAACATGCACTGTCAGCAGAGCCAGTGACACTGTACCTGAGCAACATGGCAAAGACCTTGGCAGTGTGCAACTAGGAATAGGGCCTTGAATAGATCTTTTTCTGTTCACCTTGAACAAGGCCAAATGGCAGCCCTGCATTCAGCTTTGGGCACTGTTCCCGAGAAGATACAGACCATGAAGGAAGAGACCGGAAGAAAGCAGCAGGAATCATCAGAAAAGAAAATGTATGGGAATAAACTGTATGCAAGGGCACAGCTGAAGGAGAGGTTTAACAGTCCTTCTATGCATGAAAGTCTGCAGAACAGCAAAGAATAGTCTGTTCCTCATAGCTGTGACTAGTATCATGAAAGGGATAGGGATTTAACTACAACAAGGAAGACTGAGCCATTAGGAAAACCTTGCAGATAGTAAGAGTAGTGAAACTTAAAGTATTGCTTGGGGACACTGTGAGATGTCCGTCACAGAAAGTCACAAGGACAGGTCAAACGGTCTTTCTGTAGTGTGATTTCCTATAATCAACAAAGCACCCGGGAAGCAAAGTAAATTAAGCAGGTCTATCCTGTGTAAGATGGCAAAAAACAGAAGAAATTTTTTCGACTGCAATATGGTGTAAACTTAGCCAATTGAAAATTAACAAAAACCCAAGACGGTGCAAGTTTTGCGGACATCACAGTTCATATCTGGAACTAGCTCAAGTCTCAGCATTATGGTGCTGTGGTTCTTCACATGAGCAGAGGAACTCAGACAATTTTTATTGCCTTCAAGCAGAGAGCGGTGGGGAATGACACAGTTGCTTATAACAACCATCACTGGATGCCATTGAGGAAACAGAGCCCCCAGCCTCCACCATTTCAGAGCATGAACAGGAGGAAGGAACTCCCCATAATTGTGCCAGGTAGGAGAACTACACCAGAATGCTCTCTTGACACATGAGGGCATCAGCCCCATGAGCATTTTCCACATGCCACTGGCTTTCTGAGCATTGTTCCCTACCAATTCTCTACCCTCCTCTCTCGCTGCACTCTGAGCTTTACTCCTCTGACTTCTGGTACACTTTCTAGGGTGCAGACAACAGGCTCCTCTGATATGCAATGCTTGTTCCTTTGGTTCCTGAATGTTTGTAAGGCACTATGAGGTAGCATTGTCCCATATGACCTGTTAGGAGCTCTCCAGCCTTGGCAAAGAAGCTGAACAGTTATTCCTCTGGTCACAGTGTTTACGGGCACAATGCTGGTTATTTTTTTCCCTGGTTTAGAATAAACTCCCCTGCTCACCCCAATTTCAATGATCTTAGAGATGGGAAAATATCTAAATTCCCCTCTGCACAATATCTCTGTGCTCATATAGGGTCAGTAATGGGTAGGCTGGGAGTGGGCAGGAAAGAACATCTTAGCTGAGTCCTGCCCTGTGCCTCTAGGGATCACAGAGGATAGATCATGGCTTATGTGCACACTGAGCACTGACGGATATCTCTCTTTACATGCATCTCTGAGTGACTCACCAAAGGGTAGAAAGGAATCTTTACTCCAACGACAGACAAAAAACCAGTCAATTTTTATGCTAACTTTTGATATCAGGCTGGTTCCCCTCAGAGCTGTATGTAGGACAGCTCTAGCCAGGCAAACAGCTGCAAGACCACTGCATCACCTTGCTGTGTACATGCCAGAACAGAGTGATACTTGCCACTGGGTTTTGTTCTGCATTTAGGTGAGGACAGTGCACTGCCATCATGCTTACTTTGTGTTAGGCACTGAAAGTAGCTAGGTTCATCACATCTTCCTGCGTTTTGACATGTTTCCATTTAAGAAATACGTTTCCCAGATTTCTAAGGAAGCTGCAAACCAGCAGTGGGGTTGATTTTTTTTAAAATTTCTTTATTCTCTGCCATTTACTCACACATGCTTGCATTACACGTGCTCAATTACCGGCCCATCAGAAGTGTTATACATCAGAAGAAAATGAATGAGTGATGACTGGTGAGGATGTTACTTTGAGATCATGTGGATGTGGGGGGTAAATGCAAAAACCAGAAAATGTTAAAAACAACATGAAAAACAACAGATTGACTATTTGTTTGATATTTATTAACTTTACTATTCAAGAAGCATGTGTGATGTACAGCCTAAATCCTTTGTTATGATGCTGCCTTGACTTTAGGAAGAACATGAAAAACAAAAGCAAATTGTCTTGAGAAACCTCACACATCCCAGCCATGGCTTTCTGGAATTATCTATGTAACACTCCACTGACAACAGTTCCTGTGAGGAGGAAGTTACAATTACCGGCTAAGTAGTCCCACCTCTCTGAAGTCAGCTGTCCACTTAGTTTTGCAAAGGGAGTTTCTTCCTTGGGGTTTACATCAGGCTCACTGCTAGGAAAGGGACTGTCTGTCTGGGGAAGCATTATTCTCCTTGAAGTCTGTATTCAAGTCTCAAGCATTGCTGCCTGCAGTATCCTGGAAAAATCAGGATCATATCATGACTGCAGGGCAATGCAGTCCTTGTTCTTGGCTGTGTTCTGCTCTTTGCTGCAGGACCAAAGCTCATAGCAAAAGTGGTTCACATTCATCACTGCTGCAATAAATGACAGGGGGTCCACTAGCTCCATGTGAGAAAACAGTGCACTCTGTCCTGGAAAGCCTGGCTTGCATCCAAGCATGCACATACACATGGATAGGTGAGGACTCCAGAAGTACAACATTACAGCAGCAACTCCCAGCTTTGTGCTAGCACCTCATTGGAGGTGACATTTGGTCACTGTCATACCTGAAGCAGGAGTGAGGAAGAAGCCAGGTAGCTGGGTCACTCATGGAATAGAAACCAGGATGGTGTGGGATAATGGTGGAATAACCATAAGAAGACAAATCTCAGAGCCGCAGTAACCCAAAGCTTGCCCCAGGTCAATCCACATAAAATTATACTTTTAAAGTGGTCGCTTCATTTACCCAATATCACCCTGTACTTGGGGGAAGAGACCTGCAATAAGCATTTAAAGCTCTAAATCGCCTGTGAGAGCAAAGCCTGCCTCTCAGATACACGGCATAAAGGGTCATTACAGGCTTCTCAGAGAGGTTGTGGCTGAAAACATTCAAGGTCAGGTTTGACGGAGCTCTGAGCAGTCTGATCGGGTTGAAGATGCCCCTCATGTCAGGGGGGAGGGACTAGGTGACCTCTAAAGGTCCCTTCCACCCAAACCATCCTCTGATCCTGTGACAAACGCCCGTGTCCGGTGCTGCGGGGTTCCCCGCTCTCCGCTGGCCGGGGCTCCTCAGGGCAGCGCAGCCCGCCCCACCCAGCGGCGCCCGCCGAGCCGGGTCGATGCCGCCGCAGGCCCTGGCCTCCAGCTCCTGTCCCTCGCCCCCGTTCCCCCTCTTCCGCCGGCGGGTCCTGGGGCTTCTCCCGGGGCCACAGTGGCGAAGCGCCCGGCGCTCCGTCCCCGGGAACCAACTTCAGCCGCGCCCGGCCGGGCCATGCGGCGGCGAGAGCCCTCCCCGTCGGCAGCGCCCCGGCCGCCAGCACTCACCCGGCGTCCGCGCCGTCCCGCTCTCGCCCGGCTCCGGCAGCACTCGCCCTCAGTACCGGCGGCCCCGGCCGGGCTCAGTCGCGCCCCTCGCCCCTCTGCGCGGCTCCTCCGCTCCGTTCCGCTCCCCTGCTCTGCTCCGCTGCTTCGCGCTGCGCCGCCGCCCCCCTGCTCTGTTCCACCGCTTCCCTGCTCTGTTCCACCGCTTCCCTGCTCTGTTCCACCGCTTCCCTGCTCCGCTCCGCTTCCCTGCTCCGCTCTGCTCCTCCGCGCCGCGGGGGCCCGGCCGCTCCTCAGCGCGGCGGTGGCGGCGGCTCGCTCAGCGTCGGGGGCCGGGCCGGTGCTCTGCCCGCCGGCTGGGTNGACCCCACTACGCCAGCCCGGGTCTTGTCCCCTATGCCGTGAAGCGCGGCTGTGGCAGTCTGCGGGGTCGGAGACCTCGCGCTGTGCCCGTTGGTTCGAGGAGAAATAACTTGCAAGATAATGGTAATGCCCTGAGCGGCAGCGGAGGCCCCACCGATAGCCAAGGGTAGAGGACGGTTCAGAGCTCACCTGGATGGGCTTGACCCAACTGCTGTATCGGAGCTTTGCTCCGACCACGGGCTCGCAGCCCCCTTTGCAGAGCAGCCCTTCTGCATCCAGACTTAAAAGACCCAGAGTGTTAATTCCAGCTTTTTAAAGCTATGCAGTTAGTGGGTTTTAACTAGTTTAGTTACTAATGAGAAATAAAAGCTCTTCTTTTTCAGAGAAGCAGTAACTTTTCACACTAGACAAAACTTTTACATGAAAGTAATTCAAAATCCAAGCTCTTGAAAGAGCAATGCTAAAGTCACCAGCCCCTTTGCAACATTGTTTAGCATCCAAAATAGATTCTAAATTAGTCATTGCCAAACGGCTGTCTCCATTTCCCTCTTGCAGATAATTTACATATTGGATTCTCTCAAAATACAGATAATCTCATGATTTTTGGACACTTACTACTTTTGATAGCCAGCCTCTGCTCTCTCCACCACACTGTCTCAGTGCATAGTTTTTGATCCTGAGCCCAAGTCTGCTCTAGCTGCCCTCAGCTCAGTCTCAAAATCACACTCTCTCCAAATATTTCAAAGGATTTTGTCCCAACTTCAGCACTGCAAATAACTGGCTACTCCCACAAACAGCAGCATTTCATCTATTCTACACTGCAATTTAGGACTTAGAAAACGCTTTTGAACCTGAAGAGGTTGGGTATTGTGTAAGTCATAAAGCTAAAGCCTCATTTGAGAGTGAGAGGAAAATGGGAGCTTTTTATACTGCAGCCACATGGCGTGAATCTTTTAGAAAAAATAATTGCCTACAGCATCACTTCACTTCCAGGCTGGGAGAGGACACATAGTGAATCTTTTGAGCCTCCAGAATTTCCCAGAGACAGACTGAGACAAGAGAAGCTACAATACGTTTTCTTCAAAACTCTGAAGATGCCTCCTAGTTTATTTTCTTCCCAAACAACGTGGGTGTTGTTTCGTGGGTGGGAATGTGTTTGATGTGATACAGTGTGCAAGGAAAGAGGTTGGCTCTTTTGTATCTCCAGCTGAGGAATAAATTCTGCCCTTGGGGTAGAGATACTCCAGGGAATCTTGCAGAGCTTTGCAGCAGAGTGCAGGCTGATCTGGGGTTTGCGGCCACCCCAAGACAGCTGCTGCTGCTCTGCAGTCCCTTGTCAGGAGAAGGGAACTCGCTGGCCACAGGCAGTGGCCAGATTTCTCCTAGCACAGGAAAAACATTTGCTGTAAAGTTATCGTTCTCCCATGCTAGGGCTTCACAGATGTCAGTTATTTTTCAGAATCACCAATTCTATGCAGTTATATGTAAATTATATATTTGCATATATCTTATATATATATTTGCAATTATATGCAAATGTCTGGTGTCTTTCCTTAGGTTGGACGGGAAAATCAGAGAAAATTTTGGGGTGCAGACTATTCCAATCCTCCAGACACTCTTTTGCCCCATAAGAGCTATAGCTCATTTCTCTCATGCTTTACAAGGTCCAAATCAGTGTTGTATTTAATATCCTGTGTTGAATGTGCTTAGAAAAATAACACAACTACTCTTTTTTTTGAGATATGTTGTCTTCATTTTTGTTCAGGTGGGTGCACAGAAAGAATTCGTGCACACGCCAAGAGCCAGTACGTATGTGCATCAGTAAGACAGGCAGATCTACGAATAAAGGAGATCTACAAATAGAGGCAGATCTACAAATAAAGAAGTCTTTAAAACAAGTCTACTCTTTTGCTTAACACTAGGGAAATAAACCATAGGTGCGTTGGCAAGGTTGGCAGAGTCACAGCAGTATGTTGGCGATGCTTAGCCTACAGACTCCCGTGTTGAAGTAGTCAGAGCTGCACATCAGTGGAGCTCAGGCGCGTTTGCACCCACTTGGTACTGGCTGAGGCAGGTGCTTGGGAGAAAATCTCAACTTCACACACAATTTTTAGTGATTTTCTTCCTTTAATCCAGTTATTTTACTTTCACAAGACTGATTTCAGTTTTTCTTTTCAAACTGAGCCCATCTCAGCAGATCTACCTCTAATTTTGTTTCCTATTATGTGTGACTCTCAAAATTTCTCACCACTGTTGCTCACAACTTTAACTTTTCCCCAGCAGCCTGAGCCAAGGTTACGACACAGCTGAGTCTTCAGTCCTTGGGACTCAGGAGGGTGTGGATGGGGTGGGTAAGGGTCAAAGACCCCTACAGGAGAATTAAACCTCATGCCTTAGAATCCTGACTGAATACGTCACCATATCAACCAGACTATTGATTGCTCTGAGGTCACCACCTTAGAGCATCTCCTGGATGTCTGATCTCAAAGGGCTCAGGTTTTTATTCTTTTACTGTAGAAGAAAGTCTGAAAACTTCATATTTTCACTGTGTAGGAAACAGTTTCCTTTCTTGGTGTAGCTGGAAGACCATCAAAGGCAAAATGGATGGTTTCCTTCCCAAGGGTATTGGTTGTCCAGGCCATCCCACAGTGAGACCAGGATCTGTGGTCTGAGCCCTGCTCTGGTCTGATCTATCTCAACTTAAAATACATTGGGGTGATGTTGCTTTTCCTACTGCGGCTTCCCTATGAAGTGGAATAATAGTCGCTATTTAACTTTCCCAGAAATGCTGGAGAAGTGTTTTTATTTCTTTGAGCTGGCAGGAGAGGTGGCAATCAGTAATAAAGGGCTTTGCAGGACTGTGCATAAGCACCAACTAATCTGGTCCTGGTTAAAGACTGCTGAGTTACAATGAGAACCAGCACCGCTCGCACAAGTGAGAAACACACATCACCACTCACGTGAGTCAAGACAAAAAACCTCTGGGACTGGAATTGTTTTGCTGCCCTAGTTGATGTTCTCCAAGAGCTGAAAACTGTCCTGGTCACATTGTCCAGCAGATGGGAGAGACAGTAGACCAAGCAATTGCAGTGAGTTCGGCATGAAGGCCATCCCCTGAATACATCCTCCTCACAACATTAAAATGGCTGTGGCCTGGATGGTGTTCAAGTAAAAATATCTCCTTCCTTGAGCCCCTGTGAATGCACCTCAGTAAGATCCATTGCTTATGTGAACAGAGAGAATTCTTTTTCCCTCTGTAGATCTTGCCAAGCCCAGACTAGAAAAGAGGGGAGGCAGATGTCATTCTGAGAACTACCCTGAGTACTTCAAAACTGCTTTTGCCCACTGTTAAACTATGACCAGAACAGTAATACATGGGACCATCCTAATTTTCATCCTAATTTTGCCCATTGCTAGTTTACATCTATTTCTTCTGCATTCAGCGGCTCCTGCTTTGACATTTACCCATGTGATTAACCAATCAACTCTTTTCTGAGGCAACAAAATGTATTGGCTTCTTGTGACAGAAGTTTACTTTGGTCGAGGAAGGCAAATACATCGTGTGAGGTCCTTCCTTTTGGTTCAGGAATTTTCTCTGCTCTTTGGTATTTGATGTCACCTTATTTTATCATTGAAAACTGAATTAAAGACATGGACATTCCAAAAAAGGAGGAAACTCACAGTACTTATTTTTCCTTGATGAGTCATTTTCCTCGGAATTCCACGTTTTTGTCACATTTCAAACCTTACAGTTATACACTGGCATATGGAGAATTCTTCAGGCACCACTTCTCTAGAGAAGCTATATTTTGGCTTTAAAGCTTTATTCTCAGTCTTGCAAAGAACCATAGCCCAGAGCCCAGTTGATGCTTCCTTCTCCTGAGGCTGTTCTCTTTCCCTTCTCTTTATCAAGTAGAGAAATGCTCAGAAATTGGTACAAAACATGTCTTATGATTGCTGAGGTAACTGGTACCAGAACCTGAAACTTCTTGGCATCTGCCTTCCCAAGGAGTTTCTTGAACCTGTTTCAAACGCTAATGCAGAAGATGGCTGAGAAAGACAGCCATCTCCTAAAAAGTTGTGTGTGCTCACTGAAGCTCCTTGAGGTCACAGGTCTTATTTACACATTTTAAAGAGTATCATTTTGTTACAGGTGGACATGCATTTTCTTCCGCAGGGGAGGGGAATTCTGTCAGCACCTGGACAGTGTGTTGTTCTGACATCAGAGCTGGAGACAGCCCACCAGAGGGCACTGGGACAGGTGGGACACTGGAGCACACTGCGTGAGGAGAGGCTGAAGGACCTGGCATGTTGATTTTGGAAAAGATAAGGGACAGGGGGATCTAACTGCAGGCTTCAGTTAACTGATGGGGTTATAGAAGATGAAGCCATTTTCTTCTCAACTGTGCACAGTGGAAGGACAACAGACAAAAGTCACCACAAGGGAAATTCCAATTAATCCCTGAGGAGAGTGGTAGCTCCTGCCCATCACACTGTCTCACTAGAAATTTTCCAGTTGTCATAAAGGAGTGAAGCAATCAAAGGTGTGAATTCCTTACAGCTCTGGGAAGTGTCAGGAGTGGGGCAGGGAAACAGAATGGTGCAGACCAACTCACTGAGTGATCGAACAGATATCTGGACTTGGAAGCAAGCTGCAAGTGTCCTAGTCTGTAACCAGCCTTGTGGTCCACAGCAACACTGCAGGCAGGGGAAGGAGAATAGCAGCACTGCTTGGCACAGCAACAGCTTTGAATGATTCGTGGCAGGATAGCAGATTCATGAGCAAACTCCTGACAGGGTCCTTCTCGTGTGATTTCCAGTAACTGCCTCTGCCGGTTGATTCTTCTGAGGCAAAGACAACCAACCTCAGAGCTCTCAGTACTGGCTACAATGAAAACACATTACAATGTTACACTGTCAATGAGGAACTGTTCGTTTTGATCGCTACCATCTACTGAGACTCACATGACTTTTCCATTTGTCCTGCAACTGGTGTATCAGGAAAAAAGTGATACATGTAAGACTCTGTGAAAAACATCTGGCTGAGACTCCATGTTCTCATGTTCACACTTAGAAAGTGGATATTAAAACACTGAAAGCATTTAAAATTATTTGAATTTGAACCAGGAGATCTGATGCTCACCTTTCACAGATCTAGTAAAGAGACTCCATTCATCTAATGTCAGAAAAAAACAGCTTCATGGAAAAATAGGGTTTGGGAAATAAACTTGGTTTTATTTTATTCTTTATGGAGGTGCTATCTTTAACAGCTATAAAGGTGTTGGCACATCAGTAGTGTATGTGTGCTTAATTAGACATTGCTACTTTTGGTCTGTGTTTGGCCCAGCCACCTGTGAGAGTCTGTTCTTTTCCTGCCAAGTCATGAGAAAACAAGCACTGAAAAATGAGAACTTGGTCTTTCATGGAAGCATCCTTATAAACTGAAATTAACTGGTGACTGAATATTGGCTGACAGCCCTCCAAGGGCATTTGAAGGAGACAGTGAAGAGGAAGATGATGAAGTAAGCCCCCAGACTCATTTAGGAAAGACCCCCCAAGGTGTATCATGCAGGCGCGGGGAAATTCCGATGTACACACACGTGTGCAGAGGAGGTACCACTTACATCCTGGGGCGAGGGACTGAAGGCCTCTGGCTGGTGGTGCTGGCCACACCTGCCCAGGTAGATGTCACCAGCTAATGTGTATAAAAAAGTAGATGGCTTGTGCTGGGAGTGCTCTCAGGCTTCACATGGAGGACAATGTTTCCTTTTGTGGGGACACCCGTTATCCTTGTGATCCTGCCGACACTCTGAGGATGCAGCTTCTGCTATGGGCAATTCTGGTCATTCTGGGGTCGGTAAGAGAACCTTGTAAGTAACACCTGCGTGAGTGTGGGGTTTACTGAGGGCTTATTTCCCTCTCTTCCCTGTCTCTCGGTTTCTCTTCTTGTTGGCCACTTCCTTGTTATAAATATTGATTTGTTGAGCTTTCAACAGTGTATTGGTTTCAGTTTTGGCATTCTCCCGGCTACAAGTAGTACACAGCTTTTTAATTTTGCATGGCAGTTGCCTCTGGCAGGGCTATACCACAGTCCCGTACCCTGGCAGCCCTATCTGTGTTTCCTAGCCCTCACACTGCTGAGGGAAAGATGGACTGTCAGGTCAGAGACTTTCACTGCTGGGCACTGCAGAGCTATCTGCACCAGATATATTCCTCAACAACAGGACTCAGGTGTTCTTCTTTCGGCTGCTCAGAGCCAAAGGGCAAGGCAGCAGTCTGCCAGGAATCAGGGACAAAGCATCCATGATTCACTGAATTGGTCTATTTTTAAATTTAAGCTGTCACCAGCAGTAATTGCAACTACTTCCTCTCAGGTAAAACCATCTTGGAGCAGGGCAGGACATCTCTGCACCCCACTGCCAGTGGGACAGAAATTGCATGGGCTGTCCTGCGAGTTTCACTCCAAAAGAGACTCAAAGACAGAGACGAGTACTCAGAGCCTGTGCAACACCTCTGTGCACAGTGTGGGTATTGCTGTGTCCATCACTGGCTGGCTCTGGGGTTGGTGTACATAAAGCAATTGTCAGTAGCAGTGTGGAAAGGAAAGGGATGTAAGTAGGCTGAGTCAACATTTAGTTTTTTTGACAGTGATCCCTGCATGCAACAGCTAAGAATCTTGGATTTTGGGTTGCCATTCAGTTCTGTTGTTTTGGCAAATCCTCTGTAGAGGAAATGTCCTTCTGCCCCAGATCCTCATTAATGGGAAGGCTATTAAATAAATATTTGTATTCTTGATTAAAAGTGATAGACTTGTGTCCGTCCTTTGCATCTTTCCCTTGCCTTACAGGCTATTATGAAGTTTTGTGAAGAGAAGAACAAGAGAAAAAAAAACAAGTACTGAAGCACTCTGATTTTATTTAGAAAAACACTCATCCCTGTCAGCTCTCATTATATCCCTAAAAATTATGTTTTGCTAAGAGAAATTAAAATATTCAAAGCAGTGAGAAAAAGCAGTCCATAGGAAGTACATGTTCCCCTGCTCTCCAGTAAAGAGGTACAGCATGCAGGATGATGCCCATCAATGCAACATGGGTGAAGAGTGGGGATGTCCTCTGTGGTGGTGATGTCTTGGCTGTCATGTTATTTTCATGAATGTCAGAGGCTCAAATAGCCCTGTGTATGGAAACACAAGTGAAATCACAGGATAACTGGAAGGGATCCCTGGGGGTCTGTAGTCCAATCTCCTGCTCAAAGGTGGGCAGTCTGGAAGGTATAGACCAGGTTATGCAAAGTCTCTTCCAGCTGAGACCTGAAAATCTGTGAGGATGGAAGCTCATAAAGAGCTGGATTCATATGACACCGGTGGGTGAAGAAGAGGAGAAAAGTGTTGCCTCGCTTTGATAGCAGTTCCCGTGATGGCAAACCACCAATGATCCCAGCGGTCCCGCTGACATATCCCAGAGAAAGATGTTCCTCCCACAGTACAATGGGCAAACAGCCAGGAAGATGTTCTAGAGGATTATGTTAAATAACAGAAGAGAGAGGCAAAACAGATACAAAATCAAAACCAATCGAACGCTGATGTCTTTGATGCATGATTCAAAATTACACACTTCATTTTTTTCAGAGGCAAAAAAATCAAGTAGAAAAAGAGGAGAACGATCAGCCTGGGAATGGAAGATCTGCTTCATGATTCACCTAGAAAAACTGGTCTTGGTGTCTCTAGGCAGGAGAAAGAACGTATAGACATAATGAATAATTCTCATAATTTGCAAACTTATAAGTAATCACAAACTAGAAACCATATGGAGAAATTATACTGGGGAGAAAAAATCTCATAGTAATTTTCATTCTATACATTTGGAAAAAAATATATTTTTGGCCTTTTTCCCAAAACCTCTTATGAAATTTTGAAAATTTGTGTTTCTAAATTTTTTACTGGCTATTATTTTTTGTTGGTTTCTACCTTCTCTTTTTGTGTATCCAAAATTTTGAGTGGATTCTTGTTACTTTTGCTCCATCTTCTTCTTTTCCTTATATTTGGCATTGTCTCATTCTGGTTTTCTTTTTGTGGAAAACTGAACAGTGAAAAAACCAAACTATTTGCACTGATTTAAATCCTGTCTAAAATTACACTGCAAAAAGGAAATTCAAGAAGGGAGAAGATAAAAGCCATTTGATCAGATGGAATCTAGACTTATAAAGAAGAAGAGGTAGGAAGAAATATCTGGAGGCTGCTGGACATCACTTATCACTCTGAGCAGATTCAGTTGGGCAGAGCCTGGTCCAGCTGAGGTTTAAATGAAGGATCAGGAATTCACAACTCCTCTGGGCTCCTATTACACTGGTTGACTCTCTTCACAATAAATTTTTTTCCTAATAACTCATTGAAATTCCCAGTGTTGCAGCTTGTGTCTGGCACAAGCTCTTGTCCTTTGCTGCGCATCTTCAGGTAGAATCTGGTTCAGTCTTCCCTTCCATTAGATACCTGCAGGCAATCATGAGATCTTATTTTGGTTTTCTCCAGGGTGAACAGATTACCTCAACCATTTCCATGTCCTTTGTCCCCAAGTCCTCTGCCTGGTTAAGTAAGGGGATGCAGTTTTTTAACATCTCTTTTTCTGCCAGTGCATTTAGAGAGTCCATCTTGTTCTTCCACACAGACTGTGCTCATTTCCACTCCAGCTAGGAGTGCTCCGGTCAAGTGTGTCAGTACAGTGATTTTATAAATCAGTGTTAAAGATATGCCCTGAGCCATGCTGTGAAGATGAGTCAGGGCTCCAGGGGTAAAAGGGAAAAGCACTGGAGAAGGATATTAAATGTAGGGAGACAAAATTATTTGGCTTTTCTTTTGGTACCTACTTCCCTGTTTCCAGGCACAGCTTAACCAGACCTTAAGAGATTGCCTAAGTAGGAAACATGATTGACTGAGTAACATAGCTCCTGAAAAAATTGGCATTGACTGTTGAGAGACTGCATGATAAGGACACTTTATAGAAACTAATTAGTTAGCAATGACTATACAGAATGTCCAATGGAAAAGCATTCTTCTGCTTCCCTGAGTCTAGTGAATTGCTGCCTGCTAATTCCTTTCAAGATCTTATTAAGGCCAGCTAAGACACAGATGGCAAAAAGGCAGCCTGGAAAGCCCCTTCAGGTCTTCACTGCAGAAACTGTTTGCCCCAGCAGGAGATTAAAACTCATGAAAGAATATTTGTGCATGGCACAAATGATCCATTTCAGATGGTCCCATTCACTTCCAGCAGTATTTCTCTACATAAACTTTAGACCCCTACATCTTGCCATTTTGAGCTCCTTTTCCAGCCTTTTCAGCATAGGCAGTAGATGTTGCTAATTGACTGCATTGGTGACAGGAGAGCTTACTGCACAGGTAACATCTTGATTTATATCCTGAAGTCAGACTGTCCCATATTGCCCAAGGCTCCGCAGTGCATTTGGTCCCCCCCTCAGAGCACAAGCTGCTCCTCCTGGGGCTTTTTGCAGCTCCCCAACAGAAAGCCACTCACCTGCTCATGGTCAAGTGCATGGGCAAATACAGATCACTGGTAGCCCAGGCTTGCTCCCAGAACTACAGAGATGTCCAGGCTTTTGCTGGAGCTGAGGAGGAAATGGTGCTTCCACATCGCTAGGTGTCTCATAGAAGAACATACAACACAAAAAAGGGTCATCAGTCCTCTCTCATCTTCCAGTTCATGCTGCAAAACACAGCTGTGCGCTATCTGTCCACATGCTTAGAAATGGGCCCATAATCAGAATGTTGACATAAGGACAACAGGCTGCTTATTGAGTTTTTGTGTTATATTTGTATCATACCTCAGATAGCATCACAGTCTGAGTTGCTTGGTATTGTTCATGGATGCTAATGAGGGGCTTTCACTATTATTATCATCTCCCTTTTTGTAACCATGGAGCTACTTCCACTTTAATATCATATTTAGACCCATTTCAAAATAGGTGCTTCAATATCTACCATTGTCACTAAAGTAAGGTATTTTGGATGTTTCCCCTGGGTCTGATCCAGTTTTTTCCCGAAAAGTGTAGCAAATGCCCCCATCCATACCAAGGCAGCTCACAATGGAGCTTTAGTGCCTAAGAAATTTTGTAATTTACTTCTTTTAAAATTCTAGCAGACAGGTATAGTAGATAAATGATTTATTCATGAAGTTCAACAGACAAAGATATTGTTCATTTTCATATTAAAATACCTCAGAAACCTCTAAGCATGGCAGAAAAGAAAGAGTTACACAGTTTCATAACATTTAAATGTCAAATAAAGAAGTAGATACTGTTTAATTTGCCTCTGGAATAGAACTGCTTGGCCCACAGCTCCTCAGACAAGGCCTGATGCCCTGTGATGGGCAGCAGGCTCTGCACAGCCCTTGCAGAGCTGCACCCAGCAGAGTAAAGGGCTGGTCCTTCCAAAGAATCCAAAGACCCTCGAGACAAAGTTGGACCAAAGAAGTGGATCCAAACCCAGAGCACTCCGCCTGTGCTTCCTAGTTCCCAATCAGGAGATGAACTGCAGCCTGGCAGGCAAAGCTGCCCTGTACCTGGGCTCTACTGAGGAAGGGCAGGATCAGAGCAGAGATGGGGCAGGTACCAGCACTGACCCTTAGAATGTGAATTTCTCCTCTCCACTCAGGTCACACACATGAAGGTAATCACTGCCTTGTATCACATTGGTTAAGGATTAAGCACAAGGGGACTGTGATCCCAAACAAAGTCTCCAGATGTTACTCTCAGAGAATTGCAGTTGCTGAGCTGAAGGTGGCCCAGCAGTTCCCTGACCACTTACAGGTGAATATTGCCCAGGAGCAAGTTGAAACGCACAAAGCAAAGCAGAGCAGGTGGACTATCACCACATAAATGTCCAAAGGATATTTTCTAATTATTCTACTTCCTTCTTGTATTTGCTGTGGTTGGCCCAACACTTGCATACAGAGCGGGCACCTCACTGACTAAAAAATCTGCTGGGAAATGGGTGAGCTGAAATGGCACTGCAGCTGCCTGGGGGCTCAGGTACTCACCCATCCCTCCGTCTCCTTGGGAATACTGAGGCTACAGTCATGCATATTCAACATCAGTGGGCTATATGCTACTTTCTTAGAAAATGTTTGCTTTGAAAACTTTTTGGATCTTCTATGCTGTAGGAGAGCTCCTTAGTGCTTACCTGGCTTTCTGCAGACTCTTCAGCTCTCACAATGGAAGGACCTGGCTCTTTGAAGGACTTTCTCTCACAGTGAGCTTCCTTACAAGCTGCAAAAAGTAAAGAAAATTAGAGAGATGCTTCATTTCTCTCTTTTTCCACTTCTAGCTGGGAACAGGGCTTGTCTGCAGTCTTTCTTTTAAAATGAGCACTGGCATGTTGCTAGTTACTGCCCTGTGCAGAGCACCTCTCCCTGCTGAGATTGTAATTCATGGTCCTTGCTTCCTTACCTTTCCTTGTTCAGCACTCTTTTTAGCTTTCCTCATGAAGCAGGATTCACATCACTTGCTTTGAGCCTCCACATTGTAGCCATCTGAATGAGTCACCCTGAAAAGACAGTGCGAAGCAGAAGTGTCCCAGAAAGTGACTGATCTGATCTACATCCTGCTTGGGTTTGGTTAACCGCACCTTCCAGTGAGTTCACTGCTAAAGGGAGCACTGGGCTGGAAGAAAACACCAATTTCTTCCACAACTTCCACAGTGCAACTGGTGCATCCTCCAGCATGCAAGAGGTGCATCCTCCAGTACTTCCCCTGCAGAAGCATAGGAAAATCAACAGCTGCCTTCCTTTGGAACTCTGCCTTTGCACCACCACTTTAATGTGCCCTCTGGGGACTGTGCACTGGAGGGAGGGACATGCCCCCAGAGCCCTGGTCCACCGACCATGCTTTGTGTCACAGCAAGGAAGGATAAAGGCAGGACTACCACTGCAAGTGGGCTTCTCCCAGTCTCTCTGATCCAGAGCTACCAGCAAACACCGGCCATAAGAAAACACTGGACGACAGTGAGAAAGTCTCCACTGCAGAGGTTCAGCCACAGGGTGCCAACATACTGCTCAGACTGGAGTGTGAGTGGGCTGGACCTTCACAGTCTTCCTCTGCTTCCTTTGCTAGACTCTTATTACATGGTACAAAAAGCCCAGTCCATTGCTCTCTCCTGCTCTTGTGAGAGGATCCACAGTCACAGTCTCCTCAGATGTAACCACTCTTTTTCCATGGGAAGCAGGAGATTCCTGAGGGAAGTTTCCCTTGGGTGGGATGAAGCTGTGGCCAGCAAAGCAAAGGGGATTTTGGCATCGAGTCAGGTTCCTGGATGGGGAAGGAATGGTGTGCATGAGGAAGAGCTTCACAGCTCTGATCCAGCCAGAAACTCTGTGATACCTGTGGACAGGATCTCTTTCCTGATGTCATGGTAACACTGTGATTCCAAATAGATGTGACACAAACACCACAGTTTGATTGGTGATGATGCTTTCATAGTACCTGCCATACTAGCCTTCTCTGCTGTGCTTCACCACAGAGCCATCACCACGTGGGCAACCCTGCTGTGGTGCTGGCTGCACCCAGGCCCTCTCCCTGAACAGGGACAGCGAGCACTGTCATACTGTGTTTCAGCTGGCTTTGGGTCTAGGGCAGACAGGGCTTTCCCTCAACTGCTCTGCTGTCCCAAACTAAACACAGTCCTTCCAGTTTCCAGAGAAGTTAATGAAAAGAGGAGAGAAGAGTAGGGAGCAAGGAGGGCAAGGGTCAGTGCAGCAGGTTTTGCTTCAATGGAAGTTCTGGTACCTCCGAGTGAAGGAAGGTTAGAGCTGTGTTGGCTCCAAAGTGAAGCTTAGGGACAGGTTCCAGTCCCATAGCAAGAATAATTCATCTGAGAAGAGAGGGGGATTGGAGGAAAGAAAGAACCCACCCACCAGTGACACTGGGACATGCCATCTCACTTCTTTCTGCTTGGTTGTTCTCACTGCAGATGTAATGGTTCAGGGGAAAATGTCCAGTCTGTTCCTGTAGCTGTCTTGTGCATGAGAAGCTGTGTTAAATGTTCAGGAACAATTCCTCAGTTTGGGTTTTCTTCCTACTGCCAAGCTCTCTCGGCAGCTCTAACATCTGCCTCACTGGAGCTAGCTGGATACCGGCTTCTGTACAAAATCGCTGTATTTCATATTCTGCATCCTGAAGGAAATCACATTGGTATTATTCAGGGAATTAAATATACACTGGCTTATGCTTTGCACACTTTCCATTGCTGTCTCAAAATCTGCAGCAAAGAGATTTCTTGCTATGGAGTTAAGGACACACCATGAACCCAATTATTCAGTAAAGTGCTTTTCTTGTTTGTACACAGAAAAGGGCAATATTCCTGGCAAGCTGAGGAGTCAGATACCTCCTTATTACACAATTCCTCTGGAGGTAGTACCAGCCCAAACCTTCTTTGGCTGTCAAATGCAGTAGGAAAGTCTGCTAGTTTTCTGATATCATCCTCAGGTCTGTTGGTTGTGTTGTTTCTTAGGTCTTTACGTATCACTGGGGTCTTGATTTGACTTTACAGTTGGGAGAGGCTGGGAGAACTTTGCAGTGATGAATGAAAAAAGTGAGGAAGGAATTACTACCAGAGGGAATTAGTACCAGAGGGAAGATGGTAAGGGAAGACTGGGCACTTATGCAGACCTGTCTGGGCCACCTGTCCATGCCACTCATTCTTCAAAAGCACAAAAATATAAATCTTTTTAATAATTCTATGATCCCTGCATTTTATGAAGACTATGTCTGCCTCACAGGCCGTTTGGGGTTTAGCTGGAGGCATGAGTGTTTCTCTGAAGAAGGGGTGCTTGGCTGCCTCCTGAAGAAAAGCTTCTCTAAATCTCAGCTGAGAGCAAATGAAGACCCCAGTCTTCAAAGCTGTGGTATGTATTCTTCTGAGCTCCTTTCCCTACCAGTTCTTCAGACCTATTTATGTGCAACTTTCCATGTTAACCTCCCTCCTCTTGAAAGGAAAATACTGTTCCAACACTGTTTTTTGTTTGACTTGCAGATGAATCATTGGAAACTAAAAGTTATGAAGAAAACAAGTACAAAACACACCTGCAGTCTTCGTTTCACAGGATGTCTCTCTGAGTGTCCCCATTTCCAGGATGGTTTTCAAGGTGCCTTGCTGATGGGACCTGGGCTGAGCCAGCCCACCCTGCCAATCAGCTGCTAAACATGACTCTTTCTAGCAGTTCTGCCTGCAGGACTTTGGATATTTAGAACTGAATATTTTGCTTAGTCAGATGCTTCCCAGATCCACAGAGCTTGCATTCAGCTCTCCCTGGGGCTCCTGGGTCACCTATCAGCACCTATAGTGAGGAGCATTCCCCATTGTTTGGATCCCAAATTAATTGCGACGGAAAATAACCAACTCTCATTCAAGTTTGATGTCCAAGAAGGCACACATGCTCATGCAATTTTTTGGTTTCATGGTTTCTCTTGGTGAAACTTGCAGAATCTGAGCAAAGTGTACAAGAGACAACACTAATAACCAGCTGCTGCTTGTTTAGACAATCAAATAACAGACCCGTGAGCTTATAATAATAATAGAATCATAGAATAGCTTGAGTTGGATGGAACCTTAAAGGTTGGAAGGTTGCAACCCACTGCCGTGAGCAGAGACACCTTCCACTAGACCAGGTTGCTCCAAGCTCTGTCCAACCTTTCCTTGAACAATTTCAGAGATGGGGCAGCCGCAGCTTCTCTGGGCAACCTGTGCCAGGGCCTCACCATTCTCACAGCAAAGAATTTCTTCCAAATATCTAATCTAAAGCTACTCTCTTTTACTTTGATTCCATTCCCATTTGCCCTATCACTACATGCTCTTGTAAGTAGTCTCTGCTCATGTTTCTTGTAGGCTCCCTTCAGGTACTGTAACGCCACAATTAGGTCAGCTCAAGCCTTCTCTTTCCCAGGCTGGACAATCCAAATTCTCTCAGCCTTTCTTTGTGGGAGAGGTGGTCCAGCCCTCAAATCAACTTGGTGCCTCCTCTGGACTCGCTCCAACAGGTCAGTGTCCTTTCTGTGCTGAGGACCCTGGAGCTGGAGGTAGCACTGCAGGCAGGGTCTCACCTGAGTGGGGCAGAGAGGCAGAATGACCACCTGCCCTGCTGCCCACACTGTGGGATCAGCCCAGGGCATGGGCGGTTCCTGGATGCCAGCACACACAGCTGGGGCATCCCCAGCCTCTCATCCACCCGCACCCCCAAGTCCTTCTCCCCAGGGCTGCTCTCGACCTGTTCATCACCTGCCTGGATTGATACTGGGAGTTACTGATCCAGGTGCAGCACCTTGTGCTCGGCCTTATTAAAGCTCATGAGATTCCCATGGCCCACTTCTTGAGCTTCTCCAGGTCCCTTTTCATGGCCCCATCCTTCAGGTATGTCACCTGCACCCTCAGTTTGGTGTCTTCTGCCAGTTTGTTGCAGGTGCACTTGATCCCTTCATCGGCGTCATTAATGAAGATAATAAACACTTCCTGCCCCAGTACAGACCCTCCAGGGACACTGCTTGTCACTGATGTCCATCAGGACTCTGCGACATTAACCACTGCCCTCTGGATGTGACCATCCAACCATCCAACTTTCTTAATCCATCTAAAAGTCCACTCACCAACTCTGTCTCTCCCCAATTTAGAGACAGGCTGAGAGAGCTGGCATTGTTCAGTCTGGAGGAAAGAAGGATCCAGAGATCCTAGAGCCCCTTCCAGTGCCTAAAGGGGCTCCAAGAGAGCTGGAGAGGGACTTGCGACAAGGGGTGGAGGGACAGGACAAGGGGGATGACTTCACACTGACAGAGAACAGGATTAGATTGGATATTGGGAAGAATTCTTCCTTGTGAGGGTGGCAAGGCACTGGCAAGGTTGCCCAGAGAAACTGGCTGCCCCACAGTGTTCAAGACCATAATGGACAGTACTTGAAGCAACCTGGGCTAGTGCAAGATGTCTCTGCCCATGGTGCGGGGTTGGAACGATCTATGAGGTCCTTTTCAACAAAAACCATTCTGTGATTCTATGATATTCATCACAAATGGCATCTTGGGTGTCTTCATGTGAGGGCAGAAGATGAGAGCGCAAGATTAATTGCAGAGGAACCCTTGAAGCTGACCACCACGGTCTGCAAATGTGAGGCTTTTTCCATTTGCTCAAAGAAGGTCTCATTTACTTCACCTTGATCACAAGGTCCGTAACAGATAGACTCTGCTACAGCATTCTTGTTGCTCTGGCCATTAACTTTGACCCCTATGCTCTCAGCTGGCTCCTGACCCACCCCCAGGCAGAGCTCCCTGCATTCCTACTGCTCTCTCACATAAAGGGCAATCCTGTTCTCACCTTTCTGGCCTATCCTTCCTAGGGAGCTCCAGTCCATCCATAGCAGCACTCCAGTTGTGTGAGTCATCCCACCACATCTCCATGATCCCCAGAGCTCATGGCCCCATAGCTGCACACACACTCCGATTCTGCCTCCTTGGTCCCCATGCTGCATACAGCAGCATAGAGGCATTTCAGAGAGGCATCCAAACATGCTGGTTCTCCAGTACAGGCTTCAGAGTTTCATTTATAGGCCTTGATGGTTTTTTCAAGGTATTCATAGTTTATAGAACTAATGCATTTTGTTGACATTGATCCTGGATCTGACTGAACCAACAGTCCATTTCCCTCAAAAAGCTCCAGTTCAGTTTTGTGTAGGTTGGGTTTCTTTGTTTACTTTGGGACAAGTCTAAGCCTTGTCCCAGGTTCACACCCAGCAAATCAACTCAGCTGTTTGGGAACTCTGTGAACTACATGTGCTTGGGAGCGGTGATGCAAATGTTTTAAAAAAGCAGTGTGTTAAAGACAAGGAGAACAAGGTGCTCTGTAATGAGCAGCTACCCATTTTCCAAAATATAGCTGTAACACAACTTTTTGTTGCTGATCTTTTGATATTGAAATTGTTTGGAGAAATAGCTGCTCCCCACATCTGCTCCCCACACTACTTATCATGGGTGACAAGCGATATGCTTGCCTGTACCAGGTACCAAGAGCTTCTCACTGCTCTGACCCTGTAGTACAGAATTCCCCGAAGTCCTTCTGGATGCTCTAAAGGTGCACTCTTTCGTTTGAGTTTCCCAACACAAGAGATTACATTCAGTCTTTCCTACCTCAGGAATTATTCTCAGATAAAACTTACTCTTCTTATGGTTGGAGAATTGCATCCCAACACAAATTAAGTGAAGATGATCACTTACCTCAGCACTTTCAAAAGCCTGATCTGTCATTTTATATTATTAGAGATTTAAAACTTTCTTACCTTAATTTTAAGAGATGTGACTCCAAATATAACAAAACAAAATGCCAGGAACTGTGTTTAAGCTCTTTTGAGCAGTCTCATGTGCCACTGATGGTGGGTTGTGAGGATCTCTGAAAGGTTTTACAAAAAAACCAAAAATGATGGGGCAAAAATGGTCTAGAGAAGAGCACAGTTGCCTTCCAAGGAATGGCTAAAAAGGTTAGGGCTCCAGTTTGAAGAAGGGAACACTGAGGAAGGCAGTGTGATCGAGGTTCACAAAATCCTGAAGGAGGGGAATGTGCTGAAAGCTGAGCTGCTCACCCAGTCCCACCGTACAACAGAAAGCCCTTGGGAGCTCACCAGAGATGGGTGTAAGACAACCACGGAATTACGGATGCAGCAGATCAGGTCATGAGCTATCTTGGGCTGCCCTGGGAGCTGCTGATTGCAGCAGGTCCAGAGAGGGACCGCACAAAATCACGGGAAACAGGTCGCTGACTGGCTGCTGGAGGATGAGGCAAGGACAAGTCTTTTGCAGTCCCACATCTTGAGGGTGAATGGGGGGTGGTAGAGGTGGTCAGGCTCATACATGGCCTACCGGTGGCATCTGCTACTGGAGACAGCAGGTTGGGCTGGGCAAGACAAGCAGTGGGGGTTTTCCAATGTACTTACATTTGGGGCCTTCCCATGCGTTTCTTTCATTCATTTTCCACCTCTCCACAAAGGGAACATATCTTCCTCTTTCATGGGGCTCTTGGTACAGACTGTCTTTCCCTCTCAGTCTCAGTCACAGGCTTGCAACTACTGAACTCTGCAGGTCAGAAACACCTTCACTGAGCAGTGGAGGTGTCATTCCAGGAACACTGTAGTTGGCAGCAATGCCAGTACAACACTGCCTCTGCTTAGCTGCTCCACAAATCCATATTAAAAACAACCATATTCAATGTCAAAATCCATATTAAAAAGAAATCCCTCAGCATTGCACAACTGGACTACACCAGCATTGCAGAAAAGGCAGTGTGGGTAAACGGCTGAGACAAAAAAGCTACTTGAAAATTGACCAATTGAGTTCTTATGAAATTAGGCTTTAAAAAACACTATTTGTTAAATATGCTTATCATTTAAATTATAATTAGGGTAACTAAATTTTTATTTTACATAATATCTCATTAATTACATTTAATATGCAGATAAATCCTCAGGTTAGAAGAAGACAAATTGGGAATGTCTTTGGTGCAAAAATTTTAAAAAACAAAATATTCAACATCTGGTTAGAAAAACTATCTTCATGTAAAAATTGACCTAGTGTCCAATGCAAGTAATTAAAATGAAAGACCTAAATAATGCCAGAATACAAAGCTGAACATTTCAAAGAATCACAGAATATGTTGAGCTGGAAGGCACCCACAAGGATCATAGAGTCCAACTCCTGGGCCTGCACAGGACCATCCACAAGACACAGGACCATCCCCTGGTGCTTGAAAGTATCAAAATGCTTCTTGAGCTCTGGCAGCCTTGGGGTTGTGCCCACTGCCCTGGGGAGCCTGTTCAGTGCCCAGACAGCCTCTGGGGGAAGAACCTTTTCCTGAGATCCAACCTGACAGTGCCCTGACACAGCTCCAGCCCTTCCCTGGCTGCTGTCCCTGCTCCCCCCAGAGCAGAGCTCAGTCCTGCCCCTGCTCTGCCCCTGCCCAGGGAGCTGGAACTGCACTGAGCTCTCCCCTCAGGCTCCTCTGCTCCAGCTGAACACACCAAGTGCCCTCAGTGTCCTCACATGGCTTCAAATCCAGGCCCTTCCCCATCTCTTTGCCTCCTTTGGACACTCTCCAAGGGCTCAATCTCTCCCTTCCATTGTGTCCCCCAAACTGCCCCAATGTTGAGGTGAGGCCTCCCCAGGGCAGAGCAGAGCAGGATAATCCCCTCTCTGATGCCCCCAGGACAGGGATGTCCCTCCTGGCTGCCAGGGCACTGCTGACTCATGGTCAAGTGGCCACTGACCAGGACCCCCAGGGCCCTTTCCTGGCACTGCTTTCCAGACTCTCATTCCCATTATGACTTGAGAAAAATACCCCAGGTTTACTCAAAAGTTTAAAATCTCAAAATTTCTGCTTGACTTTCATCTGGGTTGAATTTTCAGTCAGCTGCTTGGGTTGACCACACAGTCAAAAATGTTCCTTTGTGTGATGAGATCTGGGTGATGGTGACTCACAGGGGATGATGCAGAGTTAGATGTAGACACATTTTGGGGAATGATTGTGTTGGCTCTTCTGTCTTGTGTAATGAAGTCACTGTGGGAACTAGACATTAACATGTGTCTAGGATGTCTGGAGAAGGGATGACTGTGTAGTGCAGCCTAAATTTTTCACAGTGGGTATGTGAGCACATACAGAAAAAGCAGCTGACACACATGACACATTTAGGTTTTCTATACGTGGAGTGGGTGAACTTTCCTATCTGTGGTTGCAAGTATAGATGCAAATGCTGCATCACAGGGCTCGCCTCTGCTAGAAACCTGCTCTGACTCAACTAACATGCAGGAATTAAGAAGCAAGACTTTCACTGGCAAAAGTATCTCTTGGAGACCTTTGGATACCTTTGGTCTTATCCCCACAGGGTGAACTTAGCTGTATCCTGCTCAGTGCTTCAGCTTTTCTTACAGAGCCCAACCCTGCTCTAGAGGGGCTCAGTGACCATGCTCGGTGGGGGAGGGGGGGGGGGAAATATGAGAAAAAGAGGGGCAAAAGGTCCAGGTAGAATTGAAAAATTTTGAAGCAGGCAAATGCAAATAGTTGTATGCGAGGACCTCTTTAATCTGTGGTTAAGAACAATATACCTCAATGTACAGAGCTGTAGGGAGAGGACCAGTTTGGAGGAACAGAGAAACTCAGTAGCAGTGAAACCCTCCTGAGATTTCTAGATGCAGCTGTGTGCAGCCTATGGGGGAAGATTGCATATTCCTCTTTAGAGACTGCCTCCTTTCAAGGTTCAGCCTAAAGGAAGATGGTTTGGTCTGGTGGGGCTGGAGCAACAGTGCTGTACAAAGATTCCTGCACCTTTCTCTGAAACATCTGCTTCTGCACAGGGGGCAATGAAGATAATCTAGTTACAGCCCCATGGAAACCCAGAACATTTCATTTTGGACCAACAGAAAATTCTGTCTGATCTGAAATACAGTATTTTCCTCTTGCAGGAGTGGTGGGGTGGGAAGGATGTAGGGGGGGGAGGACTATTTGCCCATATCTGTTGACACAGTTTGCCTACCATTTACACTGATTTTATTTAAAATTTTAAATGAAAAATTTGAACACAAAAATGGGGGGGAAGGGAAGCCATAATATTGAAAATGTCAAAAAGAAATGCTTCTGTTTCAAAATGTCAGAAAAAACCCCTCTGGTCATGATGTGGTTCTGTTCCAACAAACCATTTATCGCTCTTTCAGCAGCTGTAAGAATTTGTTGCTAAATTTTCCATTTCAAGTGTCCAGTCCAAGCCGTGATGGAAGGGAAACAGGGTAGTTCAAAAAACTTGAGCTACTATGCTGGGAGAGACCCTATTATGCACATCCTGCCACTGCCCAGAACACGATGCCTTGCAGCACCTCTACCAACAGAATGGGAGAGCACAAGATTTGTTCTGTGCCATCCATGAAGGTCAAGAAATTCTGGTGTCAGAGGCACAAGAGGCTGGTAGCTGTGGTCACAGGAGACCAACATAAGAAATGTTTCATGAACAAACCTTGGTCTGCAATCACAATGCTCAGGGAGCTAGGACAAATTGCATCTGCAGGATCAGCAGAATGGGCAGGGTATCACTCCTGCCAGGCTGCAGGAGCAGCCCCTGGCCTCCAGATCATCTCTAGATCTCTTAGATGACAATCTTTCTACTATAGCCAAGAAACAGCCAGTCCTGTCATGCAATCCAACCAACACAGTGCTCCCTCCTACGACCCTTTGAGGGTAAAGAGTTATTGTGCTGACTGCATTCTCCATGTATCTCAGCCAAAGCTGCTGCCCTTTCTTTGTGCTTCCTCATTTTGCATTTCTTGTAGCAGCCATCTGTCTCTCAATCAGCATAACAGGAAGAGGAAAGGTGTATTTGATGTGTGGAACCTTGTTGTCATCCTGCTGCTGCAGGAGCGTGTGTGCTCTGCAAAACTCATCTGCATCTTGTTTTGCTACAAGTGACACTTTTCAAAGTGCTACCAATTTGATCACTTGGTTCTTGCCTTGTGTTTCTCCTGGTGCTTTAACATACAGACATTCCCACTCTATTTCTATTACAAATCTCTGAACTAGGATGTATTTCACGGCTGCCCAGACCCAGCTGCTTCATTGCCTTGCTAGTCCATTTACACTTCACCAAAGGGTAAAGGCGTCTCAGCCAGGCTGGAAAGGGCTGTGATGCACTGCTGGTGTGTCAGCATTTATTATGTCTAATAGGTGACTGTAATAGTGATGACTGGTGATTTTCAAGCACTTGGTCTTGGAATAGCTATTTGTACATTCCATCAAGTTTTGCCTCCCTGTAAATGAAAAGCAGTACATCCAGTGTACCCTTGTCACTTCTGTTTACAGCTGCTTCTTTTAAAGCTTCAGTTTGTGTAAAACATAAAAAAAGAAATCAAGGTAATCCCACTCTGACTTTCATTCCCTTCATTGACAATGTAGGAAACATACAAAGAGAACTTTCATATCTGAGTTAAAACCACAGTGAAGATAAAAACATCACCCTTATGAGCTTGAATTTTCAGCTTCTTTCAGTGGGAATCTGGGGACTTATCTTGATGTTGAGCTGTTTTGGGGAAAACAGAGTTGGTGTCAGTGATTTCCTCAGCAAAAAAAAATAACAAAAGTGTCATTGGTGCCGGAAAAGCAGCAAAGACAAGGCTTTCCAAGGTATGCCCCTTCAGTTTTTTAGGCTTAAATGGTTGCGATGCATATTGCTTGAGCAGTTGGCGGGCAACGAAAGAAAGCTGTAGAAGGGCATACAGAGCTGGTGGCCTTCACTCAGCCTACGGCACCTGACCATGGAGCAGAGATAGAGGCACTGGTAGGGTATCTTCTTGATGTGCTGTGCATATGTGTTGTTGGATTGTTGACATTTACATTACAGCTGCTTAGGGCACCTACATATTAAAGTCTGCTTGCGTGTAGCGATCGCTGGAGATACAGCATGATTAACACGATACACCATCTGCCTTCATGGGAGCCCAAAGGGTTGCAGGCAAATGAGCAATGCCTGGAAGGTTTCAGCAGTCCTGCAGAGTTGCCAGTTGCTAAAACTTCTAGGACAACTCTGTAAGACTAGACAAGAGTGTTTTCTTGGCAGAATAAGGTATAAATAATATAATGGCCAGACTTCGCGAACGAAGATCTGGGGAAGGTGTTTGTACGCCTTCCAGCCTGCGCATTGGATTTATTTTAGGTGGGACACAGTGCGCGCAGAACTGAGCCCACCCTTTAATCCTGAGGTTCATCTGCCAGGGCCAAGCGAGCTTGGACAGTGGCAGTGAGGTCCTCAGGACGTAGGTGGATTGCCTTACAGGGTTAACGGGCTCCACCTGCCCGGGGAGTGTCCCTGACCGGGAATCGAACCCGGGCCTCGGCAGTTACAGTGCCGTATCCTTAACCACTAGACCACCAGGGACTCCCGGTACAAGCAGAAAAGGATCATATAAAGTGAAGAATTGGGTAGAGAGAATACCTATGGTTCTGGAGGCTGTGGAATCCTGGAGCACTTTTACCCTGAACAGCTCAGGGAGCTGTTATCAGTTAACTCTGATTGGATTTCCTTGGACCTGGTTGCAGACTGACCTGCCATCCAAACCTGGGTGAAACTCTTTTGTGACTATTCAGGGAATGACATCTAAGCTGTCACAACTAAGCTGTTGCTCCCTTCCTATGCAAAGCACCATTCACCTGATACAGAGGGGTCTATGAAAGCCAGTTGATGTCCTGTTTAGCTACTTACTGCCTTCATCAGCAAATTTTCGTATACCCTTCTGGTACCAGAGACACACTCCTACTCTTTGCACGCAACTCTTCCTATTCAAATCTTCATTAAGTCAATGTATTGCACTTGATGTTCAGAAAATAGGATGGTTGGAGGACTAATGGTGTCCAAGGTGGTCCTGTTCTTTTCTTTCTTGGAACTTTATAACCATACTCACAGAAGTTCTCAAGTGGCTTCCAGAGGTGATATAATGGATTTCGTAGGGAAAGACTTATCATCCAGAACATTTTAATAATAACAGTCACAAATTGCTATTTAGTCTGAAGATTGTAGGGCCAAAAATCACTTATTTTGGCTTAGATATGTGAAAGGTTTTCCTCTGTCATTTGAGTGAGTGGCCACACAGATGAACCAGCCTGTCAAGAGATTCCAACTGGAAAAAGTCCCAAGCAAAGCGTTACAACTGGTCCCTTCCAGCTCCTTCCATCCTGTCATTGCATGATCTATTAAACAATCCTTTACAGTTTGTAGAATAAACTGACAGACATTTTTGTTAGAATTTCAAATGCAATCCTGAATTTTCAGGAGTTAAGTGCTTATTATTGCCAGCACAATGAGTGCTTTACGTCAGTATTTGCATCAGTAAAACAGGAAGACTGAAAACTCACAAGGAGAAAATAGAAAATAGCACAAAATGCAGAACACAAGTGCTCAACTGAGAATGTGCTGTTTTCATCTAAAGTAGCACTCAGAACCTGTCTTACTCAGCATTTTCCACCCAAATGAACCAGTGCCACCCAGTCAGCATTTCTGGAGCTCTTTCTGCTCATTCTTGAAGCACTGTTCGAGGCACCCTGTCACTTGGACTAAAGGTGTGATGTGATGCTTCAAGCAGGCTGCCTAAACTTCGGGCCACCACCAAAGATGCTGCCTCTCTTTTTGCATCGACACAGGTATCAGTCCTCTTCTGCCATGAGGCAGGGAAGGAGGTCAGCCTTTCAGTCTCTGCCAGTACAGCTGCCCACCCTGACTTCCCAGGGACTGGAGGGCAGCAGTGCTGGGTGGCTACTGTGGTTTAGGAATGGTATTCTGCAATTCAGTTTGCTCATGGCTTGGCAAACGAAGATTTTGAAGGGCTTTACCCACGCTTGCTACAGGTAGGCTGATGGCTAAAAAGTCCAGTGAGCGACAGACAAGTCTTGTTGCAAAAGGCACAGAAAGTCCCCACAGGTGGTACTGACAAGACACAGTTCTTTCTGTGTTGTCTTTTCTCCTCAAGAGTGATCCTACATGAGTTCTCAAAGGAAGCAGCAGCATTATAGATATATATTCTGCAATTCAGTACTCCAGTTAAAACACTGCTTCCTTTCCCTGCCCACCGCTCCAGCTGGAGGCACAAAAGGCAAAGATGACAGGTTGAGATAAGAACAATTCACTAGAAACAGCAATGAGATAAGAAAATGAACAGTAACAGCAACCATATTAATAACAAAAGGTATAAGAAAATAAAAGATTCACACAGAAACCCTGCAACAATAAACAATAGGGGCAGACACACACCCTCCCTCTGCTACCCCTCCACATTTTCTTGACCAACAGGAAACCCTTCTCCCCTGAAGAGAGTCTTCCCACCCACTCCCGAGCCCCAGCAACGACCTGAGGTGGTATAAAATAACCTCTTTGTCCTGGCCATGCCCCCTCCCAGCTACTGTAAAAATTAACCCTATCCTGGCTGGAACCAGGACACTGCGAGAGCATATCCCAGTGTGGAGTGACAGGAGGTGAAAACAGCAGTTGGATTTAATTGGGTGTGGATGCAGCAGTGACAATTGTGAAGATCCACAACAGTGAAAAATTGTTTACTCACATGTATTTTCTGGGGCCAGTTTTATGAAAAAAGGAGCTTTGTGCTCACCTACAGCTCAAAATCAGATTACAGAATTGAGAGTAGAAGAACACAGAACAAAAAGCAAGTGGTAACACAGGTGTGTCGTGGGTTTACTTGGGACCAATTTTTTCAAACTCCCACACACAATTGCTACAAGTTGAGAGAGGTTTTATACAGACAAAAGAGAGGCTTCATGTGTGGGAATATTAAGATTTCTTACTAGCAAGATAAAGACTAAAGAATAATATACACAACAATTCTAATTAAGCTTGCTTATCTTATGAAGAAAATGCTAAATATTTACAAAAGCATCTCTTCCCCTTGAGAGGAGGGGAAAGTCTCTTCTTTTTGAAGCAATTCTGCAGCACTGTAAAGTTTCTCTTCTATTAACTCTAGGATGACAGCTTCAATGTGTCGTAGCTGGAGATTTCTTTCTCTCTCTCTCTCTCTCTCTCTCTCGGCCAGCTCTGCTGCATGATGACCTCAGGACTGGGTCTGTCCCTCCTCCATTCTGGTCAGGACCGGAGGCCGGGGGACACACCTGGGCTCCATGAGGCCTTCCATGGACTGCAAGGGAACACTTGTTGCACCATGGTCTGCACCACAGTTACAGAGGATAATGGCTTTGAGTCCTTTCCCCTGTTCCTGTGGGATCCCTTCTATGGATTACAATGGGACGCTTGCGTCACCATAGTCTTCAGCCACGGCTACAGAGAATGGCTTAGAGTCCTTCCTCTGCTCCGTGGAGGTCCCTTCCCACAGAAGACAGTCTTAAATAGACCTCTCCTGTGGGTCCACCCAGGACAACAGCTCTTCCATAACTCTGCTGTCCTCTAGGGTCACAAGTGAGCTGCACCAGCATGGATCCTTCATTGGGACTACAAGGTCCTACCCAAAACAACTTGCTCCAGCGTAGGTTTCTCTCTCCATGGGCCACAGGTCTCCAGCAGGACTCTGCTCCATCTTAGGCTTCCCACAAAGGGTCACAGTCTCCTCATGCACTTGTGTGCTCCTGCCCAAGCTCCTTCATGAGCTGCTGGGGGGTCTCTGCACTACGGAAGCACCACTGGGAGTTGAACCCAGGATCTCCTATTTATCAGTAATCTTCTACAGGTGGCAGGGGCTTTCAACTTTCAGTCTTTCCCCTGCTGGAGGGAGGGGTGGGGTGGGTTCCCCCTGCACCTCTGTGCTTCCCTCCTGCTTCACTGACCTTAGAGGCTTCATGTTATCTCATGTTCTCCTCTGCTCTCTGCTGGGCTGGAATTCCTTCTGCAGCATACTTCAGCTGGGCAGTTTCTCTCTGGAGTTTTTTCTGCACGCTGTTACACGTCCCGTCCAGGGGGGTTTCAGTGCTACACCTGCCCCTGGCCCAGGGCCGGGGGAGAGGGGAGCTGGCCCCCACCTGGGGGCCTGCTGCCTCCCTCCCACTTCATGGCTCCTTAATTAGTTCTGCGCAATAAACCTTCTATTCTGTTTTCTTAAATATGTCATTAGCAGAGGTGTTACTAAAACTTTTGATTGGCTTTGCTCCTGAAATCCACCTGGACCTGACAATTTCAGCCCAGGGGGCTGCTAAACCCACAACAAGGTGTCACCACCTCTTGTGTGCACACACCTATGCTGGGTGGAGTTCTGGTACTTCTATTTCAAGTGAGTACAAGGTCTCTGAAAGGAACGACAAAAGATAAGCATGGGAAGAGTTTTGCAGTGAAAGGAGAACAAACAGACCGGGAGTCACCAAGCTGGAAGAATGAATAGAAAAGAGAAACAATTACTTACCTTCTCACAGTTTAAAGACTAGAGGCCTTCCCCTAAAGTTATTCTGTAACGGGCTTAAAACCAAAACCAGGGACGCTTGGTCAATTTAATTATAAAACTTTCTGCCCTAGTGCCCTAGTTAGTACAGCTGGGACCAATTCATTACTGTGTGGGTGTAACCCAAACTGTGTATTCTACACCCTCTATGCCATCTCCCAGAAGCTGTTAACAATAGATCATATGCAGCACATGCCCAGAGAACACCTGACCCCTCAGGATATGAGCTGGGTGTTAAGAAGCCTGTGAGAGAGGAGGATGTTCCTGTCCTCACGCCCACGCCTCACAATCACCCATTGTGGAGCTCTCTGCCCTGGGATAGCGGCTGGACATTCCTGCCTGAACCTGAGGATATATACTCTTGGAGTCTGGGGACTTCTGGGACCACTCGTGGGATCCAGAGGAGGACCAGAGTCTCGACTGGACTCGCACCAACAAGTTTTTCCTCTCCTTTTACTTTTGGACTCAGGGAGCCCATGTGGGGCTCAGCACAGGGGTCAATGAACACCATTCTGTTTGTGCCCCAGGGTGCCGGATTATACGTCTGGGTTTTTGTGGGTTAAAACCAATTGTTTATCTGTAAAATTGTATTTATTGTATTATTGTTAATAAATTGTAATTCTAACCTACAATCTCTTTTGAGTTGGGTTCATCTCTCCTGCCAGTTTACCTTTAAACCAGGACACCTGAAAAAAAAATGTTAAATTTCGAAGGGAAAAAAATCCATTTGATGGAAATAAATTCTGTAGCTGAATTAAGTCCCTTGTTCAGGGTGTTCTCAAAGCATGGGCTTCCGCCTACTGAGAAAGGATATATGGGATGAGATTACCCTCTCTGTACCATGTCTCTTGTACTGTTCACTAAGGTAAATGATGCCTGCCTTTGTCAAAGAGCTTGTTAGCTAGTGGTCCTTAATGCTGTTTTCATATTCTCACATGCAACTTCTTTCTGGTTTAGGCCTCTCTGGGCACTAAAATAACACCTGACTCCTTCCTGGACTGTAAGAAAGGTTGTGTGGAAAGCAAACACCTGGCACCCAGTTTGTGTGCTCTTGTGCATCCCTGCCAGCAGGCAGGGAGCAACTCTCATATGCCAAAGCAGATGAGTTCCTTAATCTTCCCAGGGCTGCTTTTCTCCCTCAGGAGATGATGGAGACACTAACTCTCCCCCTGGCAAGGAAATACAACCAACGTGTTCAAGAAAGTAACCCAGGTAGACAAAAAAGGAATGATTGGGAAAACTTTGGTGGTGAAGGAGTCAGAGGAAGATCCCAGTGTAGAGCCAGGTGCTTACACTTAGGTGCTGCACAAACCTATGAGCTGACAAATCCAGGCAAATCACGCTCTGTGGACAGCCAAAGGACAGCCTACTGAGGTAGGGAAAAATAGAAATGAGCTGAACCTGGATGGTTTTTACTCTGTGGGCCTCATGTCCATTTGCCCACCCTGGATCACAAACCATGGTCATATTTAAATGTGATTCCAGTCCACAGTGTTCTTAGAAAATCCTGTACAAGGAGGCTGTCTGAGTAGCAGAGTGAGAACCCTCCTCTCTGAAGAGTCTCTTCAATGGAAGCTAGTGAGCAGCTCCACACTAGCCATGGTCCACAACCATGCTTGGTTTTTCCTTTGACAGTGGTCCACAAGCTGAGACAACAGCTGACTTTGCTGACTTTGCTGCCAAGTGAAATTATATTGTAACCATTTTTTTTCTAGTCATGAAGTCTGTGAATCACAAAGACCTTGAATAGAGTCAACTCTTGGGGCTCAGTCTCTCAAGGTGGGTTTCTTGAGAAATGCATGATTGATTTTCCATGTCCTGCTGTGCGGTATAAGGGGAAGAACAAGGTATTGACTGAAGGCTGGGAAATGCTAGAAAGGTGATTATAACAAGTCAGTCTTGGCAAGTCACTTCAAGAAGTTCTAAAGTCAAACTAACTATCAGATAGTCATTATGCATTATCTTCTTCCAGTCTGGCACAGAACAAGTACTTATATGGTACAAAATGAACTGGCATCATCACACAGTGCATTAGGAGCAAATACTGGAGGGTTTTATTTCATCTGACAGAATCACTAACACAGATTCTAACCTCTGTTTATGGAGCCAAGGCTTTTGGCTGAAACATTGGACACTTCTCTTCTTAAAATCCATCCAGCTGGCAATCTCTAAGCAAACAGATTCAGTAACTTATATATGATTCTTCCACATACAAAAATGGACTCTTCCTCCCACAGGAAATTAAAGAGAACATTTTGAGACAGGAAGATGAAGGCCAGACCATAAGCAAGATCAAAAAGGAGATGAAACCATAAATGACTCATGCAGCAGTGCCAGAGGGAAGGACAACAATGTGCAACAGTTAGGAAACAGCAGCCACTGCTGTGTTGCTCCTGTGCTTCAAAAGAGCTCTGGGAATAATGGTGGCCCAGAGATGGAGAGAGCAGCAACTGGATCATGTTTTCGGGTACATCAGGTGGGCAAGCAGAGAAAGGCGCAGCTACCTTACCTAAAGGACAAAGATGACTCCAAACCCATGGGTTGAGGCTCATGGGATTAAACTCAAAACTTATGTGTTAGTAGTTCATAACAAGATTTACAGTAGGAAGAAAATGTGCCCTGCATGAGATCAGTGAGTGCCCAGAACCGCCTCATTGCAGGGCAGGCAGGAATAAACTGCACTGCTAATTCAAGGGTTTGATGAAGAATAGTATGCTTACTGTCATCTGTGAGTTCTGGGGCTGAGTGACTGATCCTGGAGATCCCTTTCAACTCCATTTCTTCTCAGAAGTGTGACAGATCAGATTTGAAAACTACCCTCAAAAGATCTGTCCACTACCAGCAGTCACTGCTTTGGAAATTTCTGCTGGGTCGTATTTCTTGTGTAGCATCCTTGATATCACCCCCAGGCCCAGGAACAACTCTTGACAAAAGTGATGGAGCAGTTCAAATCTGTGTGTTTCAATGACTAGAAGTGGGCAACAGTTTAATGTGTTCAAATTGTGTTAAAAATATTTGAGAGAACTGACAGACAAATTTTCCAGTAGCCCTACTGGAAAATAGCCTGTATCTATTTTCTATAGTTCTAGTATATTTAAGCAGTATCCTTTTCCTACATCTCTAGCTTGATGTAAATCATTTTGACTGCAGAAAAAATACTGATTTCCCTTAGATATGGACCCAGCACCCATTGTTAAACCATGCCCAGTGATGGGCAGCTTTAGCTACATGTAGGACCCACAGATCAAAAAATGACCCAAAACTTCTCTTCACCTTCTTGGTCCCCCGGGAAGCCAAAATCAAATGAAGTGTTATTGCAAGAGCTATAACAAAGCATGTACAATAAGGGCTTTTTTTGCTTGCAACGGTTTTCTTATTGTTGGTTAAATGGGGGCATGAACCCAAAAAAATCTCCAGAGTGCTGACGAGTGCAGGAGGCATGAGGAACTGTCTAGAGGGAAGAAAGTTCATTCATTCATATTCAAAATACTATGGCTTTCTATTATCTCTGCAGAAAGCTCACCTATGTGTTTAAACCTAGTTACTATCTCAATGTAGTTTATTTAGAATATGATTTGGTACACATGTGAACAAAGCAATTTGAAAAAAAGAAAGAATTGTAATTTGCAGAAGTTTATCTTGATGCAGACACCTACCATTTGAGCTAACAGAGGTGGCATCTGTATGAGTTTTCTGCTCCTGTTTCCAGCACCCAAGATAGGCACTTCACCAGATTTCATAGTTCTGGGCTGCCTGCTTGCTGCAGGATTTGGAGAAGGTGCTGCTCTCTGAGGGCCAGTGTGGGGAGGGTGATCCCAGCACAGCCCATGCCCTCGTTGACAGGATCTTAGCACAGTGGGCAGGGCTGGCTACTGATACTGGCGTCCTTCGTGACAGACATGGCAAGTGGTGAACGTTGTCCAAGGTCCATCCCTGGAATCCAGGTCAGGAACAAAAGGAGATGGAGCCAGAGACAGAGCTGGTGCCCCAGGATCTGGATGCTTCAAGCAGGGCTAGCTTGGACAAAAAAGTAGGTCACTAAGGACCCAGTCAAGTTTCGAACACCTCCATTGATGGAGCCCCCACAGCCTCTGTAGGCTTCTACCCTTGTGTTTGGCCACTCCAAGTAAGCCTGTTTTTGGTTCTGCCCATTCAGGCTTTCCCTTTCTGCACTTGTGCACATTGCCTTTGCTTGCTGTTCAGTCAGAGCAGCCTGTGTGTGGAAACACTACCTGATGAGGCAAGGAGCTGTGAGAGGCGCCAGTAGGTTGGAGAGGATGAAACCTTCTCCCAGAGTCACCACTTTGCATGATACAAAACTTTTCCTGACTGAACTTCCTGGCTTTTCACCAAGATGTGGGATCCCAGAGTTCTTCCATGAAAAGACTGGAAGAACTTACTGCCAAAAAAAATATTTTCCTGTATTGCTGGAAATTGCTGTGGAATATATTAAGATGTAGAGACCAACTTGGAATAAACAGGATTATGCAAGGCATATGGAGCAGATAACATTTCAGAAAAGGATCAGCTTGAGGATTACATGAGATATATACAGCTTTAATGTGGGAGAAGAAAAATAAAGTTCCTAGTGCAGGTAACTTGAATTTTCCAATATTATCATGTTGACAGTTTACATTTGGAAGTTAAGCTTGGAAGTTGAGCATGGATAACAAAAGCCCTACACAAGTTGTTGTTCCTGGAGTTGTCTTCATTTCTATCTTTGAGCAAAAGAATTAGGTCAACCTGTCAAATTCAGACACCCACAGTAAGTGCTTAGAGTTATGACGTCATTTCCTACAGTGGAACAGACATAATTACAGAAAGTGAGTTTGCTCAGCCCTACTACTAACTTCCTAGAAACCTGGAGAAACTATAATTCTACAAATCTATAGGTTCTAGGATTCTACGAACAGGTCTTCAATTTTTATGAAATAGTCAGATCCTAAGTTGCACCACTTGCTAGAACTCTTGAATTTTGTTCTGACAAGGGTCCTAAAACTTCCTCAGCAAAGGGTTCAAAAGAATCTGAAAACTGTTTTTCTTTCATCATAACAGTTCATCAGATGCAGGGCAGATTTTTAGTGGTAACTTAATGCTAAATTACTTCTAACATTTATATACCCTAAATTAGCACACAAGCCTGTAGGTTTGCATCACTCTAACCACTTACATCCCCACTGCCAGGCATACACTACCTCCCAGCCCCTGCACTGATGCACATGCAGCACCTTTTTTATGTCATAGTCTTGACAGGATTCACAAAACAGACTTCCTTTCCATCTCATCTCTGGGACATGATCTGTCAGATTTTGAATTAAAACATAACTGCAAACTCCACCAAGTGTGGCTCCCATTCCCCATTCACTCTGTCTCCCTTCCTGTGAGGCTACTGTCCTTATGAAGCGCTCCCTGTGCTCAGGGAGCCCAACAGGTTGGATTTAGAGATAACAAACACTCTGAAATGAAAGAGGGTGAAACCTGGCATAAGGGATTTCAGGCTTTATTCACTGCCCAGCTCAAGCACGAGGCAGAAGACGGTGTGGAGTAAAGCTGACAGTTACACTGACAATCTCACTTGAGCTATTAAAATTTATTACTTACTTTTGACTGCTGAACCTGCCAAGAAGAGGAGCATGTCCTGGTACAACCAGAGCAGCCATCTTATGAAAAGTCCTTGCTATTTGAGAACCTTATCACCAAATTCTGATGAGGCAGGCTGGGAAGGATAGCCCTGTGTGCTTCAGTAAGTGGCTGAGGCTTTCCACGCCTAATAGAGAGTGTTTTGTATTTTACAGACTGTGTAGCAACCTGCACCTCCTGCAACATACTGATGTCATCAGTAGGCATACAGCTCTAGTGTTTTCTGAGAAATATCTGATTTATGAACAGGGATTACAACAAAGCTCAGCTTGAGTAGGCCAGTATCAAAAATACAGTCTACCTCTCCTCTGTGAGAAAGAGATTGGTTTTCTTATCTCCTTCCCCAAAGGTACTTGCTGAAATACAGGATGCTCTGCAAGATTGTAGAGGTGCGCCTGATTGTAGAGGTTGCTGACCAATAAGCTCTGGGAGCTCAGGAAAATTTCTGTTAGCAGAACATAAATGGAAAACTACTCTTTCAAAGAGGAATGAGATATATGGAAATCACTTCTGCAGGAAGAATAAGAGTTCCCTGCCTTTTCTGAGATGGGAAGAAATTTATATCCCCTCATGAATAAAGGGAGACCACAGCCTGTCCTGAAGACTTGGGCTATTAAGCATTAGTAGGAACTTGGCTGATCGCTAATTTTTAATTAGTTACAGATACTTCAGGGAGCCCCTGGTGGTCTAGTGGTTAAGGATACGGCACTGTAACTGCCGAGGCCCGGGTTCGATTCCCGGTCAGGGACACTCCCCGGGCAGGTGGAGCCCGTTAGCCCTGTAAGGCAATCCACCTACGTCCTGAGGACCTCGCTGCCACTGTCCAAGCTCGCTTGGCCCTGGCAGATGAACCTTAGGATTAAAGGGTGGGCTCAGTTCTGCGCGCACTGTGTCCCACCTAAAATAAATCCAATGCGCAGGCTGGAAGGTGTACAAAGACCTTCCACAGATCTTCGTTCGCGAAGTCTGGCCACTAAAACAGATACTTCAAAGGCAGATGCCTTATTTCAGGTCAAGTGGAATATTTTTTGAATGCTCTAAGAGTCCACTTCACTATTCCATATTTTTGTCATCATTGTACATTAACAATGTGACTTTCTGCTACCCCAAAGCTTGCAGATTTGCCAAAGGAAATATAAACAGAAAAACATAAATCTGTTGAGCTCTAATTTCAATTTAGTGATCTAAGTTTGTATTTTTAAATAATTTGTAACACCAAGCAGTGTTCCCATCATAGAATGTGACCCTGCACCATTTCTACTGGCAACAAAGACATCTCAAGGAACACTGTCGTCTGTGAGGTTTTCTAGGACCTTTCTATTGCTTGCTTTTGAAGTTGCAGTGACCCCAGTTAGCTTTTAGACTGACATTGATGAAAAGTATATCAAAAAAGACAGGAAAAGAAAACTGGAGCCCTCAAATGGAGCCAGACAGCCTTACTGACTGTAAGACTCATTCATTAGTAACTAAAAACAGTGTTGTGAGAACAGAGAGTCCAAAATGCTTCTCATGGGTGGGCGAGCCTCATGATGTGCTGTGAAGAGAGCTAATCCCTTATTCTCCCTGCTGAGAAAGCAGGGGCATATGGGGCCAAATCCAAAGCACATTGCAGTGCTGGTGACAGAAGACAGGTTGGATGAGTCGAGGCTCCCTTCTGGCTCCCTGAGCACTATTGTGGCATTATCAGGAACATGGTCTGCCAAGCCTCTTGCCTTGTTTCTGCCCCGTGCCTTTGTCTAAGGTAACTTTCCCCTGCAAACCTTCCTAGCCAGGAAAGTCCTCTAAATATATCAGAAGGCTGAGCATCTCACCCACATCTCAGTGCAAGGACCCTCGTTACGCCCTTATGGTGCTGCTTCTTCTAAATAACCTTGTGACCTTTCTGTCAGGCCTTCTCACCCCCAAAATCAATAGGAGCAAACCCCTGGCACAGCATCACCCAGCACTCAGACCAAAGGGGACACAATGACACTTCCAGAGGATCACTAATGGAGAAGGAGAATGATGGTGGAGGCACTGACAGAGGTCAGGGGGCTGGATTGGGGTGGGGTTCTCAGTGTCTGCTGAGTGGTGGTATGGGGGACTAGGGATGCAGAGGGGCTAAGGACCACATACTGTGGGGGAGGTTTATGCCTCAGAGCATGCAGCCAGGGTGCCCTTGGAAACTGCCCACTGCTCCAAGGCAACAGTTGGATGGGTGGCATGGCCAGACACCCCAAGGCAGGTGGGAGGCCAATGGATAGACCAAACTCCTGAGCGTGGATGCAGGAGGAAGGGAAGTGGTGGTAGGAAAGAGGGGAGAGAGCTCAGGGACATCTGATCACCAAGATTTTCAAGGTATGTGAGAAGGATGAAGACAACCTCCCCAGGGACCCCTTCCCCACTGCCTCTTGGCCAGGAACCTCCACTAGCAAGGAAGAAGGGCAGTGGTCCATGGCTGCAGTGCAGGCACAGACCCTGTAGTGAGCTGTCATCTTCCTTTGTGGTCCCTGCCCTTCTTTCCCTGCATCCTCCTGCCACCTTAGGAAACAATGATGTGTCCTGAGGTCCAAGCAGTGATGTCTCTTACTGTCTCTACCTGTTTTAAGTGAGCTTGGTGTTGAGCTGTCTCTGAAGATTGACTTGGACAAGGAGGACTGTTAAGAGAGGCTGATTTTGGAAAGGCATTTCTCTCCCTTCCATTCCACCTGCCCATGTCAGAACAGCCTCACATGTGCTCAGGGCAGGATTGGCACTTTGCAAGGAAAAAACAACTTGTGGAGGGCTAAAGGGTGAAATTTCAGAGGGATCCACAGGTGGGCATTTGGAACCGTGTGCAGAAGATTAAAAAGGGAGAAACCACTGATGTAATGTGTAATCATGTGAAACCACTGATGTGGTGTAAGCATGGAACATCTCAGTTGGAAGGGACCCATAAGGATAGATGTCTCTCGCCCTTTAAGATGCAAACAATAAGCCTCCCATGTAGAGAAGAGGAGAGAGAAAGTGTCTTAGTTAGAACAGCTGGGACCAGTTCATCACTGTGTGGGTGTAACCCAAACTGTGTATTCTACACCCTCTATGCCATCTCCCAGAAGCTGTTAACAATAGATCATATGCAGCACATGCCCAGAGAACACCTGACCTCTAAGGATATGAGCTGGGTGTTAAGAAGCCTGTGAGAGAGGAGGATGTTCCTGTCCTCAAGCCCACGCCTCACAATCACCCATTGTGGAACTCTCTGCCCTGGGATAGCGGCTGGACATTCCTGCCTGAACCTGAGGATATATACTCTTGGAGTCTGGGGACTTCTGGGACCACTCGTGGGATCCAGGAGGACCAGAACCTCAACCGGACTGGGGCCACCGCTCTCAGCTGGATTACAACCTCTGCTCTCAACTGGACTGCAACCACTGCTCTCAATCGGACTGTGACCACCACTTCTAACCAGACTGTAACCATCACCTGTATCAACAGGTTTTCTGCTCTCCTTTTACTTTTGGACTCAGAGGGGCCCACATGGGGCTCAGCATGGGGGCCAATGGACACCATTCTGTTCATGCCCCAGGGTGCCGGGCTTTTTGTGGGTTAAAACCAATCGTTCATCTGTAAAATTGTATTTATTGTGTTATTGTTATTAAATTGTCATTCTGACTTTTAATCTCTTTTGAGTTGGGTTCATTTCTCCTGCCAGTTTACCTTTAAACCAGCACAGAAAGTGAAGGCAAAAATGGCTAAGCAAGGCCAAGGTAGAGTGGATGGAGAGGTTCCTGCTTTCCCTTCCATCTCTGAAAACCATTTGTGTGCAGCTGGCTGAGAAGTCAGACAGGTCCCCAGTGTCTTGGCAGGAAGGTGGGCTCCTCTGCTCCCCAGTGTTGACAGGGCAGCTGCAAGTGCTTGGCTACCACCATGTCCTGTCTGGTACAAGGCCTAGGAGACACTTGAGGATGTCATCAAAAGAGACAGTGACCAAGATAACAGGGGTGGTTCCTGAAAACCACAGTCATGAAAATGATGTTGGTACATTGTGATAGGATTCATTTCCCTCTGGATGTTTGTGATGGATTTTCCTGTTGCAGCCAGCAGGCCCCCAAGGAAGCAGGTGGCAGGCAGTGCTATCCCATCTCCTGGACTCACCATTCATGCAGACATCCCCAGCAGCTCTATTTCATCTCTCAGTAACCTCAGGAGAAAGTCCAGAATGAGACATCTTTGCTCCTTCCCATACAGCTCCCACCTGCTGCTCATCTGCTGACATCTGAACTTGGCTGAACCTGATACTTCCACCATTTGATTTTATGGAAAATATCCTCCATATCGACTTCACTAAAATTCTTGTTGAAGTAGAACTAAATAATGGAGGCAGAAAATATAGGGGTTTTTTAATGGAAATGCAGAGTGGGGGAGGAGCTCACTCGCAGGGACTCAGTGAAGGCAGAAGTGGAGATGACAGTTTGATGGTATCTTTACAGTGCAGGTGTTCAAAGGTCAATTCACATATCTGTGAATCGGTCTGATATTTCACCCTTTTTGCCACATGTTGCTCTTTCCCTGAAAAATATGTATCCCTCCCTGAATAAGTCTCCTTTGCTACACTCCTCTGCAACATTCCCCTTCAGTGCCTGCCAGTGCATAGCCTTCAGAGGGGCTCTTCTGCATGGGACCTGCCCAAAGTGGGAATGTGAAGACTTGGAGAAGGAGGAATTCAAGGTCAGTGTGGAGGGAACCAGCTATGGGCACTGCTTGAGAGCCAAAGGTGGTTCTTATGAAATTCTGGACTTTGATGGCCTCTGCCTCAGCTACCTACATTTAGCCATTGGCTCCTCCTCAAACTAGGTGCATTTGATTAATGTCTTCCTCCTAAATGGGACTATCTACTTGAATTACAAGCAAAACTTGACCTTGAAAAGGCATCAAAACAGATCTGAGTCACACAGGTCTGTAGAGGGCATGTGATGGAAAATGATGAATGTTGTGCTGCAGTAAAAGAATGCAGTGTAGGTGCGCAGCACAGTCAGAGGGTCTGGATTGCTCACTCCTCTGCTCCCGTTAGCATATACATTCTGCCCATCTGTTAACACCTTATTGTGCTCTCTTGTTGCATTACAATCTTCTGCAGCCACTCTTTCTGCGGTGTAGAGGGTGTGCTGCCACCAGAGAACATTGAATGCTTCTCCTAACACTCATTTCCTTTAAAGCCAAAGGTACTGAACTGATGAAGAGCCCTCCTTTCATCAGAGCACCTTGGTAAACTGCCTCATCCACCTCAATTTGGGCACTAGATACCACATGGGTGGGTGTCTTGACTAGTCTTTTTGTCTTACACTCCACAAGGCCCACTCAGATACCAGGGACATCCATAGGGTTAGGTGAATGGTCATCACAATTATACACCTCACAGAGCTTCAACTCTGTCCCACGGAGGATAAAAACAAAAAGTGTGCATGAAAAATCTTGTTACTCCATTTCAGGACTCCTGATCCCTGCCAAACTGAGTCATGCTATGCTCCTTGTTTTCACTCCTGCAGTTACTGCCTGCCACCATGACAGAATGGAATGGCTGACGCCATATATATATATGAAAGATTTTGGATTTAATAAGGAACCAGTTGTACACCTGGATTTCCCCTGCCTAAGGTATTTGGATTTCCTAGTAGAATCACAAACAGATTCAGGATGGCAAGGACCTCTGAAGGTCACCTTGTACAACCCTCTGCTCCAAGCAGGATGGACTTTGGCGCCAGAGCAGATCTAGCAGGATTTTCACCAGTCAGGTTTTGGAAGTCTCCAAGAATGAATGCTCTACCAGCTTTGGGCACCTCCTCCAGTGTATGATGTCCTCTTGGTCAACAATTTTTTTCTGATGTGCAATCACAGTTCCTTTCACTGCAATCTGTGTGAGATACCACTTGCTCTTGTGCTGTGCACCTGTGAGATAAGTCTGGTCCAATCTTTATTATGACCCTCTGTTCCAGAGATGGTTCGGAGAGATGCCGAGATTGAAAACCAAAACACTACTGAAAGCTCAAAAACCCTATATTTAGTACTAGGAAGTGGCCAACAAACCGAGAGACATGAAAGAGGAAAGGAAATAAGACCTCAGAAAAACCTCCCAGTCACGCAGGTGTTACTTATGAGGTTGTCTTACCGACCCCAGAATGACCAGAATTTCCCCATGGCAGAAACTGCATCCTTGGGGTGTCACAGGCCCACAAGGCAACGGGTGTCCCCACTGAGGCAACGTTGTCCTCCATGTGAAGCTTGAGAACCCTCCCACAGGTGCTGTCTGCCTTTTATATAATTTA
>VYXB01001103.1:71007-125786 GCA_013397135.1 Pachyramphus minor
TTCTTCAAGCTGACTTCCAGCCCAAGAAGCTCAGCAGCCTCTGCAAAGCAGGATGTTAAATGCTGCAGAGCTACTTCTGTGTGAGCAACGAGGGCAGCATTGTCAGCGTAAAGCAGCTCATGGACGAGATGGTTTAGGGTCTTGGTGTGGGCCTTCAGTCACCTGAGGTTGAATAGGCTACCGTTGGTACGATTAGTGCCCCCGCATATATATCATATTAAATGCAGGTGAATCAAATCCTGTGCGCAACCAGGTCATGTCCAAAGTCACTTCTCTTGTGCGTTATCTATTCTCTGCTCATCATGTCTGGTGTCCCCAAAGTCAGTTTCAGAACCACATCCAATCCCTGCTGGGAAATCTCCTCCGCTACCCCCTGTCCTGCTTTCAGCCTTTCCAATGCCCCTCTGTGTCCTGAGCCAGCTCCAACTGTTCCGTTAGCTTTTAGGCCTGTAACTTCATTCCAGAAGGGCCTTGTGTTATTTGTTGAGCCATGTATTTTAGTAATGTTTCCTTAGTACATGGCACCACGTGACATCGATACTGGAGGTGTGTTACATACTGTGCATTCCAGCATGAGAGTGACTTCCTCTCACCAGGTGGCTGATGCAATGTGCTTTTTAGTGTCCTCATTTAAAACTAGGCTTTCAGCCCTTTTCTTCTGGCATCTGTGAGGAAGAATGAGGCACTTTGGAGGCTACTGAGCCTTAAATGTGAAGCATCACAGCTCCTGTAACTTGGGATTTTGCTACCTAAGAGCCTTCCAGCATTCTACTGGCCATCACGGAGGCACCTGCTCCTAATTCAAATATGTTTTTCAAATCCCAGCTGCTGACTTTGAACTACAGCCACGTAAGCTTGTCCTCAGTGTTCTGATCCCTTGCACTTGGCTCTGCCTAAAGCAGGAATGGACATGAGTGCCATGCAGAGGGGCACAGGCTGCTGAGTCAGCCCCATGGCCATGTGTGTGCTGATGGCCCAGTGGCAGCACGTTAGAGGGCTCTGGAGGGCTGTGTGTGTGACGTTTGCACACTCAATCCTGGCCCTTCCTTGTGTTCTGATTCTCCTTGTACACTAACCTGGACCCAAGTGAGTTTGTCTCCTCTCCTATACAGAAGCCTCGTCCTCTGGATGCAGCAGAACCCTGAGCTATTCGATGTCTGACTTGGGGACACCTCTCAGTCCAGTCCAGGAACTACTGGAAGGTGTCCACAGTAGCAGTTTGATCACTGTCCTCCCATCACATCCTTAATGCACCTGAGCCAGGATTTCCCCGATCCTTGTTGGAATTGCCAGGCAGCAGAACTCTCCAGATGCAACCATACCTGACCCCCTGGGAGACAGCCTGTGGGAACAGGTCTCTACACCATGTCCCTATCCTGGCAAGAGACAGACTCTTGCTCAAAGCAGAGTCCTGAAGCCCACAGTCAGAGCAATGACTGAGAACAAGCAATGAGCTGACCTGGATAGGACTTGCAGAGGTAGTCCGAGTAGTAGCAGTAGTACTCGCAGAGGTAATCTGAGTAGACTACTTGGGAACACCCGAGTAGTCCAAGACAATGACAGCAAAAGTCTCCATTGCCTAAGTCCACCTGGCAGTTGCTCCCCGAGGCCCAGAGCAGTTACAGAACTGGCAATGATTTCTTCATGTTTCATCTGCAGCTGATCCTGCCAATTCTTGCTTTGCATATCAATTCCCAGACCTTTTCTGTAGCTTGCCATCTGTCATCTCAGGACTAGCATGTGGCAGGGCATGGCTCCGTGGGACTGGCTTCCTCAGCTTTCCTGTGGAACTCAGGCACAGGCACTTTGGTCCCACTGTGGATACTGCTCAGGCAGAGCCTTCCCAATGCTGCTGCTGATTTAACGTCGACCTCCCAAACGTTTGTGTGAGCTCCTCAAAAGGCTCACAAGAGTATGTAAACATTAGATCAGGTAGATATGCCTGTACAAAGATGGCTCTAACAGGAGCTTCATGGAGCTTCAAATGCATTCTATAATAGTTTTCAGAAGTGCCTCTTTGGAAGGTGTCACATCCCAGACCCATGGTGCAAAATATCCCCATGAAGGAACCATCCCTTCCTCTCACTAAACACATTTGCATTTGTCCTACTTCTATTTCTGTTGTCCTGCAGTCTCCTCTGTACCACCCTCCCCAGGATGCTACACCACAGCATTTGATCAGAATACATCATGACTACACAGAAAATATTTTAAGAGCCTACCCTGCGTCAGGAACTCCCCCGAACTCACATCTGTTCTGATTTCATTTCACCCCAAACCACCTTGGACAGAGCCAGGAGAAGAGACAAAATATGAACGTGAACAATATCTGTGTTTTATTTTATGTCTTCTCTGTACAATTAAAACAAACAAACAAAGGAAAAATTATACTAAAAAGGAAAACCTTGCCTGCGATAAGCACTAACCAGATGGTGCTGCCTGTAGCTGGCACAGCCCAGCTGACTGCACCCAGGCTGTGTTCTGCCTCACCCCTGGTCTGTATTTACCATGACACTTCAGAAACCTGTAACTGAGAGCAAAAAGCTGCAGCCAGGTGACCCTTGCTGTGCTGAACTCCACAACCCTGGAGCAGAGGAACACGCGAGATAATGACTGCCACAAGCTGGGAGGACCCAGGGGCTCTTGCAGGAAATACCCTGACAGCCACCAAGAGCAGGATGGCTGGTTGTGTCCTGTCCCCTGCCTCCAGGGCTCAAACAGGACAGGGCTCGTGCCTTCCCGAGGATGGCTTCCAGTCAATGGTCTAGTAGTGCAAGGGCAGTCCTGGATCACTTTCTGCAGCTCCTCACAGCAGCCACCATCTATGGTGCCAGGATGTCTCACCCTGCAGGCCACAGAGGCTTTCCTGTGTGTCCATCCTAGGGAGTTTGCAAATTCATTCCCCTCACTAGGGGCAATCACTGAAGATTTTTAACCAGCCAAAATGGGTGGATTTCTGCAGTCCCACTGTCTTGGATGAATGATGTTTGTTATACTTGGGCAACATCTACAAGGTGTGATGGATGCAACAGTCCTGCACAGTTCTTACAGGGATAACAAGCATGGGCTGCAAGTCCAGCCTGCTCTATTCCTTCCCTCCTCACACAAGTGTTTGGTGGTGTCGTGGGTTTTACCAGCCCCCCTGGCTGAAATGGTCAGGTTCAGGTAGATTTGCAGAGAAAAAGCCAATCAAAAGTTATAGTAACGCCTCTACTAATGACATATTTAAGAAAACGGAAAAGAAGGGGTTGTTGTAGTAAGAAATTAGGCAGCCATGTAGGAGGGAAGCAGCAGGCCCCCAAGTGGGGGGCCAGGCTCTTCTCCCCTGGCCTTGGGCCAGGGGCAGGCATGGCATTGAAGTCTCTCCAGTCGGGACATGTAACAGCGGAGAAACAAACTCCAGAAAGCAACTGCCCAGCTGAAACATGCTGCAAGGATTCCAGCCCCGGCAGAGAGCAGAGAGGACTTGAGATAACCAGCAGCCTTCAAGGTCAGTTCTAGCAGGAGAAGAGCTGAGGCAAGCAGGAGGTTCCCCCCTCTGCCTCTCTCTCTACAGCAGGGGAAAGACTGAAAGTTGCAAACCCCTGATACCTTTAGTAGGTAACTGGGGTGCAGAGACCCCCCAGCAGTTTATGAGGGAATTTGTCCCAGAACAGACAAGTGCCTACGAAGGCTGTGACCCCTTGTGAGAGGTCTGAGATGAAGCAGAGTCCTGCTAGAGACCTGTGGCTTATGGAGAGAGAGACTTATGCTGGAGCAAGTTGTTCTGGTGGGACTTTTAGTCCCAGTGAGGGATCTATGCTGGTGCAGCTCACTTGTGACACAAAAAGGACAGCAGAGAACAGAAGAGCTGCTGTCCTGGGTGGACCCACAAGGAGAGGTCTATTTAGGACTATCTTCGGTGGCAATAGGACCTGCACGCAGCAGAGGAAGGACTCAAAGCCATTCACTGTAGTTGTGGATGAAGACTATGGTAAAGTAAGTGTCCTTCTGTGAAGGATCCCATAGGAACAGGGGACAGGACTCAAAGCCATTATCCCCTATAACTGTGGTACAGACTAGAGTGGTGTAAGCATCCTTTACAAGCCATAGAAGACCTCAGGAGCCTGGCAGTATCTTCCCAGCCTCTGGTCCTGTCCTGAAAGGAGGGGGGACAGACCCAACCCTGAGGTCATCATGCAGCAGAGACAGCCGAGAGAGAGAACAAAAGGAATTTCCAGCTACGACACACTGAACCTGTTGTCCTCAAGATAACAGAAAAGACACTTTACAAGTGCTGCAGTAATTGTTTCAATAGGAAGAACCTTTCTTTCCCCTTAGACTGATATAAAGTGGGAAGAAATGCTTTTGTAAATACTTATGATGATTTTACCAAAAGAAGACACCTTTCTCTTGAACTGAAAAAAAAAGCAAAGAGAAATGCTTTTGTTAGAACCTGGTACTCAGCCAAATGTCCAACTCCACCGAAAAGGGACCTTCCCCCTTCCCTTGCTTTCCCGAGGCAGGGGAAAATAGAGATTGAAATCCCGAACTTGTAAATAACAACCTGACATTCTTTTTCCATAAGATAAGATAATTTAATTAGAACTGTTGTAGTATATGTTATTTCTTAGTTTTTATCTTGCTAGTAAGAAATTTTAGTATTATATTCCTTATGTCAAGCCTCTGTTTAGGTATAAAACCTCTCTCAACTTAGAGTAACTGTGTGGAGGAGGGAGTTCAGGAAAAAAAAGTTGATCCCTGGTAAAATCCACGACAGGTGGGAAGTGTGTGGGCAAGCAGCACCAACCCCAGCTGCTGCCAACTGAGCACCACAAGGACGTTGCCATTGCACACAAACCTCCCAAAGCAGGGATGTGGCTTCCTCCAAACCTGTTAACAAAAGGACTAGGGCAGCACAAGGGATGAGCTCCTCTGCCCTTGACAGCCAGGAGAGTGGGAGCAGAGGTCCTGCACTCATATGCCAGGGAGATGCCAAGGCCACATTTCAATGAAACAGCATCTCTGAGGGGACACAGAGATCCTGCATTAACCTCTTCTATTCAGAGGTTTCCAAGTGTGCCCAACAGTCAGATCCCATGTGAAAAACCTCCCCACTTGGTTCTCTTCAGCAGCTCTCAGCCCAGCTGAAGGACATGAAGTCATGACCTGCCTCCAGCCATGCACTGGAGTTGTGAGTTCGGGGCACAGCATCTCCATTGCACACATATCCCTGGAAACAGCATCCTCACTGCACATGTTATCCAGCTAGCAATTCCCTCCTGCCAGGATGCTGCTCCTCAGGAGGCACCCACAGTCCAAAGCCACTCCTGTAGCTCTGAGCCCTCATGCAGCCACATCTGTGCATAGGGATACACCTGCCTTTGGTTTATCCGAAAGGAAGGGAGAAGAGGAAAAAGGGAAGAGAATCCTCTGAACACCTGCATTTTGGAACAGCTGCCCCCAGCCTGACCTCTGAGGGAGGTTGGTCCTCAGGAAAGAGCGCTAGCAGGGTCTTCACAGGCGGCATTTGGACCAGCAACTGTAGGGCTATCCTTGCTTAGGAGGTGACAGTTGGGTCTTGTGTTTATCCTGAGAAGTATGTCCCATACTTCTTCAAATTCTAGGACAACTAGACCATGTAGTCCATTGAGTAAAAGAAAACTACATCACATTTGAAAAGAGATCTCATTCGGAGAGGGAGTCCTTGCCTACGGGGCCTGGCTTGGCCAGTTCTCCAGGCACAGCCACCTCTTGGGCTTTGCCTGGAACAGGAGTCTTTCTGGGTTTAGCACGTGCATATCAGATCTAAATATCAATATATTTATCTCTGTCTAGGCAGATCCCACAGCAGCCACTCTGTCTGCTGCAGCCAGAGGCCATACTTCCCATGTATCAGGAAAACACTTATTTTTGCTAATAAACAATAAAGAGGAAAACCAGAGCACTGGCCCCAGGTAACAGGTTTACTCTGAGGCTGGAGTGGGTCTCACCAGTGCTGTTCTCGAGGGAGCCCAGCCAAAGCCCTGGATAAGGCACTGGGGAGCAGCTCCCCAGCATCCCACCTGCTGCAGCACCGGGCATGCAGGATGCATGAAATCATTCCCATGTTGCACGGGGAAGATGAGGGCAATTGCATATGTACATTATGAATCCCCAAATATTTTCATGCATTTCAGGGGCCTTAGGATCTCTAATCTGATGGGAGACACTCGCTGTCCTGCAGAAGACAGCTCCAGTTTGTGCAGCAGTGCAAAGAGCCAAGGAACCCCCAGACTGGAGGTTCCTAAAGCAAAAGGCAGGCAGAGCCACAGGGTCCCAGCTGAGGCAGCCAGGGCACAGAAAGTACCAGATTTCACAGAACTTCAGTGTGAAGACCTTCTCCCTTGAAGGCTTGGGAAGCTTTCATGTAGGAGGGAGCTGGGTGGCAGAACTCAGACGTGGGAGGCAATGACAGCAGCTGTGGCAGACAGATCATCATGGCAGACAATACTCAGGTAGAGGAGCTGTCACATGGATGTGGGTGGTTTCACAGAGGAGATGATGGGAGTTCACTGAAGTTCAGGACCAGGTGTGCTCTGGTTTCTAACCAAGACTGGCAGACAATCATGCACACACTCATAGCCACCTCTCTGCACCTACAGTTATTTTGCTGCCAGCTTTTGGATATCACCAATGATCAGTTTCCACTTAATTGTGGAGGTTACTCCAACAACAAACTTTGTACTTGAGATGCAATAAAGAACAATGGAACTGTCTGTTGTGGAGTTCACTTAGAAACACAGAATATCCTCAGCTGGAAGGGACCCACAAGGATCATCGAGTCTAGATCCTGGCCCTGCACAGGACAGCTCTAAAGCTTGAAGCTGGCCCCCCAACATGAAGCTATTTAGGAATTACAGGAAGGATGATACACCTCAAGCAGGCCCACAGAAGGACAGGTACTGCATCCAGTTGGTGGCTGGTCACTAGTGGTGTCCCCCAGGGATCAGTGTTGGACCCAGTTCGGTTTAATGTCTTTACTGATGATTTAGATGACGGGATTGAGTCCACCATTACCAAATTTGCTGATGACACCAAGCTGGGGGAGGAGTGTTGATCAGCTGGAAGGCAGGAGGGCTCTGCAGAGGGATCTGGACAGACTGGAGAGTTGGGCTGATTCCAACGGGATGAGGTTCAACCAGGCCAAGGGCCGGGTCCTGCACTTTGGCCACAACAACCCCCGGCAGCTCCACAGGCTGGGCACAGAGTGGCTGGAGAGCAGCCAGGCAGGAAGAGACCTGGGAGTCTGGAGTGACAGGAAGCTGAACATGAGCCAGAGGGTGCCCAGGTGGCCAAGAGGGCCAATGGATCCTGGCCTGGCTGACGGAGAGTGTGGCAGCAGGAGCAGGGAAGTGATCCTTCCCCTGTACTCAGCACTGTGAGGCCACCCCTGGAGTGCTGTGTCCAGCTCTGGGCCCCTCAGCTCAGGAAGGACATGGAGGGGCTGGAGCAGGTGCAGAGAAGAGCAGCAAGTCTGGTGAATGGACTCGAACACAAGTCCTGTGACGAGAGCCTGAGGGAGCTGGGGTTGTTTAGTCTGGAGGAGACTCAGGGGAGATTTCATCCCTCTCTACAACTCGCTGAGAGCAGGTTGTAGACAGGTGGGGGTTGGTCTCTTCTCCCACGAAGCTACCAGTAAGACAAGCTCTGCAAGGGGAGGTTTAGGTTGGGTATTAGGAAGGAATTCTTTACAGAGGGAGTAATCAGCCGTTGGAATGGGCTGCTAAGGGAAGTAGTGGATTCTCTGTCCCTGGAGTTTTTTAAGATGAGACTGGATGTGGCATCAGTGCCATAGCAACCACAGTGGTAGTGGATCAAGGGTTGGACTTGATGATCTCAAGAGTTGCTTTCCACTTCATACTGTGGTTGGGCTACGTACACCTCCACAACACTAACATTCAACACAATGCAGCGGAAAAAGAAATGGCTTATATCCAGTTTAGCTGCTTTATAATGGATAAGGAAATATTAAAAGGTTATTTCTCAATAACTGTAACCTCTTTCATTCCCTTGAGGCTCACTGCCCAGCAACACCTGTACCAAGATGCCAAAGAAACCACCACAACACAGGTCCTGCACTGATCTCTCTCTCCACTGTTCCCTTTGTCTCTCAGAAGGAATCATGCAGGGACAACCCCACATGGCTGCAGTTTCCAAAAGCACAAAGTAGAAGTCAACCACAGGTGGTTGTCCTGCCTGGGCTGAACCACCTGAACTACCACCTGAGGATGGAGAGGCACTTGGAGATCTCCAGCCCCCACTCTTGGCTCTTTGCAGCAGCTGCGCATAAGTGCAACAGTGAATGACTGCAGTCCCAGGGACGTGTGTGAGAGGCTCTGCAGAGAACTCCCAATGTTTCACCTGCAGTCCCCATCCCTCCATATCAGCCCAAAGGCAGTAGGATGGAGCCAGCCTGTGTCCTGCAGCTGGGTCCAGCACTGTGGCAGTGCTCTGGAGGCAGAGCACAACACTTCCTGGATGGCTGGCTGCTGCAGGTGAAACACTTCTACTTTGAGAAAGTCTTGTTATGTGTATTAATTAGTTAATCTCTTTTTCACAATTCAAAGCTCCCTCCCTGCAACCTTTCCTCAGTCCTAGCAAGGCATCTTATCTTGCTGGGCAAAGAAAGCATCCAGCCCTGCACCACACCTGAGCAGTGCCCAGCGACACCCAGCTTCAGCACCTCTTTCCAAGGTAAGGGGAAGCCCTGTTGGAGGGGTGTAGGCTGCGCGCCAGGGCAGGGCAATACCCTGGAAAGCAGATGTGCTCCCAGTTCTCACCCTGCATCACGGCGTATGCCCTAGGCTGCCACGTGCCTGACTTTGCTGCTTTATGCATTTACTTTAAACATGCACAACACACTCCAAAGCTCCAAAAGCCTTCCTCATCCATGAGAGCCCTGGAGGCCCTGCACATCACAGAATCACAGAATGGTTTGGGTTGGCAGGAACCATAAAGATCATCCAGTTCCATCCCCTGCCATGGGCAGGGACACCTTCCACTAGCCCAGGTTGCTCCAAGCCTCGTCCAACCCGGCCTGGGACACTTCCAGGGATGGGGCAGCCACAGCTTCTCTGGGCAACCTGTGCCAGGGCCTCCTCACCCTCACAGCCAATTTCTCCTCAGTATCCCATCTAACCCCGCCCTCTGGCAGAGAGAAGCCATTCCCCATGTCCTGTCCCTCCATCCCTTGTCCCCAGTCCCTCTCCAGCTCTCCTGGAGCCCCTTTAGGCCCTGCAAGGGGCTCTCAGGTCTCCCTAGAGCTTCTCTTCTCCTAGCTCTCCCAGCCTGGCTCCAGAGCAGAGGGGCTCCAGCCCTCAGGGCATCTCTGTGGCCTCCTATAGACTCCCTCCAACAGCTCCATGTTCTCCTTGTGCTGGGGACATCTGAGCTGGATATAGCACTACAGGTGGGGCCTTGCAAGAATACAACTTACACACAAGATCCATTTCCAATCCACAGGCCCCTTTACGAAAAGCCAGAATTCACAGAATGGAACATAAATATAAAACAAGTTTATTCACGTTCTGGTGGATTTGCAGGGCAGGGGATGGCTCCTCAGCTGCAGCTGAAGATTCCTTCAAGGCGAGTCCTAGTTGAAGTGCATCTCCCCTTCCCCATGAAAGCATTCTGCTTGGTTATTCACAGGATGGTAAACCCAAACATAAAACTTTTGCCATAACAGAAGACATTCTGAATTTTGATTGAATGCAACATCACACCATCCCGTTCCCAGGGAGCAAGTTGCCTGCCAGCAGGTCACACCAGGAAGCTGCATTCAGGGACTGCACACACAGCACTGACACCAAAATGTGTCAGATCGAGGCATTCAAGGTTTTGTTTGTTTGAGGAGGGTTAGAGCTCAGTCAAAGTTAAAAACTTTTGGATTTTGTTTAAGTTGCCAAACATATTTGTTATAGGATTAACTCTAATCCTGTTTTCTTGGCCAAGTCTCCAGAGTAATCTTGTGCCAACTTCTGAAGTAGCTATTGTTAGGAAGTGTCCATTCCTGCTGTTCAGCAAGACTAGTACACATGTCAATGCCACATGTAAAAAAGGATTAAGTGTGGGGAAAAAAGAATGTCTTTTTGTGGGATTCTGGTAATGTTTGCCCAGCTGAACTAAAAAACAGTGTCCAATTGAACTCCAGGATATGCCAGAACACTGCTATTGAATAAAGGGATTTTGAAGTAAATACACACATGCACACACAAATTTTCACCTCCTGAAAACAGACCTGTGCAGGCACACAGGCCACCTTCCCTCCTCCCTGGAAACAACTGAAGGGAGGAATATTGCAAACCCAGGGAAGCGCTCCACATTAAGGACCACTGGGTGCATTCTGCTCTTTTCTCAGTCTTCCTCTGAAACAAAAACTAACAAATCAGGATGAAGCTGAACCTTTGGTATTCATGTAAGTGCAAGGTAGCTCAACTTCATATAGCTGAAGTGGGACAGGACACAACTTCGCATTTGTTTCACCATCATACAAGCTTCTCTTCTCCTCCTTCCTACATGATCCAAAGAGCATATCACAAGGATGTAACTAGCACATGGGAACACTTGTACCCTTGGAAATCAGCCACAAAGCAAAGACTTCTAAAGATGTTTATTAGGAAAACTGGACATTACAAGAGGACCAAACAGATTGTACAAGGCACGTGCAGTTTCTGGTACAACGCAGAGAACTAGAAAAGACTTCAAACAGAGGTAACACACCCACCTGAGCTGCTACTGTGGGCATGCCACTGCTCAGGTCCCTTGCCACAACAGGCAGGTGCCAGGGTTCTTCAGGCAGCCAGCCAATCCCTGGGATGTTTCACATTCCTGCAGAAGTACAGATTGTACACAGAACTTTAATGATGGTTAAAACAAAATTCATATTCACGATTTTCTACATCGTTCTCCAAGTTGGGGCATTAAGATATTTCATTCAAGGTAACCTAGATTTCATGTCCTTGTAGAACATTTTTCCCCACAGATAATAAAACCTTGCTGTCTACACATGGTTCTGCCTAGCAAAGCATATCTGACACTGTTTGCTTGATTGATTTCTTCTAAGGAAGAAATCCATACTTAATTACCTGTTAAAACAAGGTAACCCACATGCATTTGCAGGCAAGTCCTTTATAACCCAAATCAGAGAATCAAGATATATATTATCTAATGCTTTTATTAGGCTTCAGAACAAACACGACCTAAATTTGACCAAACCGAGGAATTCCTGTCTTTAGAGCACAGCTAACAACAACCAGCAGTTCCCCATCACAGAGAGGAGAGCGTGAGCTCACAGCAGGAGAGCACAAGCTCACAGCAGAGAAAAATGAGCATGACCAGCTCAGTAGTTTCTAGCAACAAGTGCTACACTACTTCTCAATCAGGAAAATGAACAGGAAAAATACCTCACTGAGCAGATTGGTGACTTTGCATCTGGGTCTATATCTTGAAGCATAAACAAATACTTCAGGAATGGGTAAAAATCCAATTCTCAAATTGTTTTTGTAATGGTTTCAGCAGCTGTCTGATCAGTCTGACAGCTGCCTATAAAACTTTAAAGATTATAACAGAAAAAAACCCAGATTATAACCCCAGATTAACCATCCAGAGTCTGGTTCTCAACTCAGTCCACCCCTGGCCCCCACCCGTAAACTTACCTTTTCTGTTGCAACACAGCTCTTGGATATTCTATAAATAAAGACAAACATTTCAATCAACACTGAAATTAATAAATGGAGAAAACCACAGTTAAGGTACACAAGCACCTAAGCCTTCCCCACATATGTCAGACCACGAGGACCAGACAGGAGTACCTGCCAGCAGAGCGCACACTGCATGTCCATGCTTTAGTGCCCATCACACTGTCTATCCTTCATCATCTAAAAACAGACCAGAAATAATGGCATTTCAAACAGGAGAAAGTTATTACAACAGAGTACAGGCCCTCCAATCCTACCCCATGGAAAAGGGGGAGCTGGCATTCAGCAGACGCAAAAGAAGCAAAAGTGAATAAAATGGAACTCAAAATCTCAGAAAAGGCTCTTCCATTAATGTGGTGAATAATTTGAGATTGCTAGTAATATTAATATGTAAATATTAATACAGTCCTGCAGTGAATCTGAGCAGGTGTTAAACAGTCCTTCTGCCACTCTATAAAGCCAAAGGTAAGTGAAACTAAATATCCTGAATTACTGAGGTAGACTTGGAAAGATCCTCACAGTTTTTTTCAAAATAAGCTACGAGTCTTTGCATCTGTATCTAAAATGCATGTATCTATGCATGTGAGTTACCTTGTTTTAACAGGTAACTAAGTATGGATTTCTTCCTTAGGTAACCAATTATCTATAAAAATTTAGGATTGAATCTGGAGACAAGAACACAGGTGATGCTCACCTGAGCTACTGCTTCAGTTCACTACGAGAAATGTGATGTAGTGCCAGAGCTGATTTCAGCTCTGTTTCTACACCTCTGTCTTTGAATACCAGTTTGGAGGGTTGGTCCATGCTAAATAATAAATTTCCAAGTTCCTTGACTTTAGTGGCAAATCTTTCTTCTTTTTAACTCTGTTCCTCCTGCCACATGTTGGATGCTTCTCTTGAGAATGCAGAATAAGAAGAAATCTCAGCTAGTCTGGAACAGATCATTAATTTTTCCAAACCGCCCATTAAGGAGAGAGAAACTGTTCAAAGATGGATCAACCTGAACATTCTGCAGATGAAATAAAACACAACAGTCACTTAAGCATTTCATAATGTTATGGAGCAGTGACATTAACTGGCATCTACTTACACATTTTTTAAGACAATCCACTAGGAACAGGCAAGGATTTAAATTCCTAAATGACTGATGTACTCACATGAATGACACAATGATCACAACATCCTATTTCCCTAAAATCGGAATGAAACCAAAGACATCTTCATTTCCTGAACCCTAAAGAGGTCAAGAGACATAAGCTAAGTCAGGCTTATGATTCAGCACAGGCCAGAGACCAGAGATCAAAGAACCCAGAAGAAAATCACTTGTCTCAAATGGATGTGACCAACTGCTCCAAGAAGCAGCAATGATTGATGGGATCCTCCTGTCAGTGTGCAGATCCAAAGCTCTAAAACTCACTCAAACCAAGCTGATATCTGGACCAAAACTCCTGGGTCACAAGAAGTGACATTTCTATAAGAAAGGACAAGACAACAGAGCACATCCTCAAAGCCAGAAAAGGCCTGATCTCATCCTTTCTGCTACGGCTGGTATTGCTCTAGAAGATGGAAACTCTTCCAAGCCAGCACTCAGCAGCACTAGGAAGACAACCCTACTGAGATGGGGAGATCTCAACAGAACAGGAAGGTATTTAGAGTCAATAAAGCAGCGTCACCTCAAACAGCAACATCTCAAATGTCACCTACTACTGCCCCATCTCAGACATTACCCAAGACTCTGAGTGATGTCAAGAGGTTCTATTCATGGACAAAACCCACCGAAGCAAACAAATGGAACAAAAATATTTTATTTATTATAACCATAAGGTGGGTGGAAAGCTGGAAGACCAAGTTCTGAGGAGTCATCATGAAAAGGGGAAAAGGTCCTAGCCCAAAGGGGAAAGGGTCACACACAAAGTAGAAGTACCAAGAGACGAACACAGACCTCCATGGCAAAACATATATAAGCTGAAAAGCTGCAGGAGAAACTACGCTTTTTGTTTGGGTTTTGGCAAGACCAGGAACCTCCCTGTCACCAGCCTCTTGAGAGAAATTGGAAAGGACACAGGTGTACAGGGCCTGACACCTTTGTGACCAAAGCCAGAGAGGCTGCAGGCACAGGTCAAGCACAAGATGAGTATGAGTGTGCTACTTTCAAAGTTACAGCCACTCTGCAAACAGCTGCCACACTTTATGAAACATCCTGACCTAACACTGCTCTATCAGCCCTGGGATGTGACATTTCAGCACTGTCACCTCAAGTCAGGAGGCTCAATGCCTCCACTCGGGCCCCCTGAGAGTCCCCGTCCCAGCTCCCCACCACATCCATAGTAACAGCTTTAGTGAAAAAATTCCATCTTCTCACGAACTTGTATGTTGTGGGTGCTGGGGGCTTTTGAGGGTGGTTGTTGTTAAGGACATGCTAATACATCGCATCTGTAATACTGGCAAAGTATCAGAAAAAACAAGCTAGAAAAGCAAAACTTTGACCATTGCCAGATGCACTACGGCTAGCAAGGAAAAAGTGTGCCAGTGTCTTACCTCTCTCCAGCTCCCAAGGGCTGCCCTCCTTCAGCCAGGAGATGCAGTGCTGTGCTGCTCTTCACCAGGTAACAATGAACAAAACACCAGAACTGTTCAGTTCTTCTCCCAAACCAAATCACAAGCAAAAAAACCAGGCACTGAGCTCCACTTCTGAGAGCACAACTGATTTTCATCCTGCTCTGCCTCTCTTGTCATGTGCTATTACTGAGTCTCACAAAAATTCCATGTGAGTCTCACAAAGCAGAGGGTACCTGAGAAGGTACTGAGTCAGGTGACACCCAAAAAGATATTTTCAGGCAAATATAATGGGCAGTTACACAGTTTGCTACCTCACCTCCACTAAAAGCTCACTAAGACCCAGCTTCCTAAACACTTCAATTTAAAATACAGAAACACAGGACATGTAAAATACCATTTTGGTTTGTTTGGGTTTTTTTCCTTTTTAAATGTTTGCAGGGAGAATCAATTCTAAACTGTGAGGTAAATACGAGTCAAGACTTCTGACAGTGCTGACTAGGTTTGTGATGAACTAGAAGAGATTTAGAGGGACAGAGCCTAAGTCCAGGAAACTTAGAAAAGGAAAAATATTCCAAAAATATAACAATAAATATTGCAAAGAAACTAGAGAGACCTGTAATCTTCTGTGCCACTTCTCTATTTGTCGCTTATTTCTTCTTTTCTTTTTTATTTTTCCCCCAGTGTAGGGTTAGGGGCACTGAACAGCCACCTACTGGAATGCCCAAATTTCTTCAGTCCAGATACAGCTGAAATTTGTGTGCAAAACTCTAAGAAGCAATTATAAATATCTCAAAACCAAGTTCTGTCTGAGTAATTTCAATTCAAAAACCACTGGGCTAAAATTAAGCTTGATTTAAGTAGTGGGGCATAGCTTCATCATACCAGGTACGATGAATACATCATATATATCATGATGAATACATCATATATATATATATGAATATATCACATACATTGTATACAAGGTATTATTGCAGCAAGTTTAAGAGCATGGTACCCAGCACAAGAACCCTATTTGTGCTCTAGTAATCCCTTTCCACCTGTTTACTATTCTGCCAGACATCAGCTGGCAGCTGCATCAGTCAGGAGATGAAGAGCAGCTCTGCCCCGCAGGCCACGACCCACAAGACGGCCACAGGCTGGGAGTCACTCACAGGGAAACAGTAATTTTGCAAATTTTTTTTAAATTTAAAAGCATATCCAGGCTCCAGTTCACTTGACACTAGGACATAGCTTTAGAATCTCTGTGTGTGTGTGCAGAGGCTGTAACACCAGATGGCATAAATGAAGTGCTAGGACTCCTTTCTGAAATCCCTTCAGGAAAGGCAGAAAACTTCTCTACAGGTACAAAGACAGGTAACTTACCAGCTCAATTCATATGGCACCTCCGACGTTCTTCAGGGTTATTATGAGAGAGGAGAACGGAAGCTAAAACATCATTAGTAGATAAAAGGCTCCAGGCATTTGTGTACTGAAGATATCAAATAACGAGTTTTAACTTTTTCAGAGCCTACTTTTTGATTGCTGTTAGTCAACTATAGTTTCTAAAATAGTTTTTTTGATTTAGAAACTAACTGACAAAAAGAAAGGCATTCTACATGCTATATAGGCTTTTATTCTCCTTTCATTCTGCTATCAGCCATCATCTTTCAGGCAGCAGTAAGACACCTGCAGTGGCTGAACTGTTGTAATGACAGGACTGAACCATGAGTGTAACAACCAAAAGAACATTTAATCATGCATTGCATCTCAATTTTCATCAAGCAATCCTATCTCTCTAAGTAACTACAATTATTCTCAGGCTCTTGGTATTAAAGTCTGATTGTGGCTTTTTTTTCCTCACTAGAGATTTTGTCGTCTCAGTTTGGAACAGAGAAGAATTTTTGCTAACACAAACAGAGGCCTGTGCATCAAAAGGAAGTCTGTTTTCGCTTGAGACCCACTTGGCTGTGCCAATCCCACACTTCCTCCCTGGGGGCCCTCTTACATATTTATACACAGCAGACCCTCAGTGCCTAGAGGATTCGTTAATTCAGGCATCATCATTTAATTTTTACCTACCAACACACTGACAATAGAGAATCAATGTGAATTATGTATCCCCACGTTTCTGTTACATCAAGTCTTTGCTCGGCCAGATCCAGCTCAGTATCTGAAAAATACGCATTAAGTTACACGAAACATCCCTGTGGTCTGTCTTGCATTAATTTACTAGAGGCTTTGTAAGAAATACATGATGGTTAAATATATGTAAAACACACAACTTTCCATTCCAAGCTTGTAGGAGCTCAACCTGAAACACCTACAGAAGACAGCACAGATTTCATTTAATGTTAGTACTTGCTACTCCACTCCTGGTTACCCAGCCTACAAGCAATTTATTGCTTTGGATTTGTATTTCATGCTAGGAAAAAGCTGTTCCATTGCTGTTGTGATTTTCACCACACACTTGTAGAGCAGTTTTACCCTGTACCCTTACTCCAAAGGGTGCACTCCTAATGGGACTAACTGAGCTGAGAGGAAGTGATGAAAATCGAAAAATACAGCACACTGGAAGCATTCTAGTAGCAAAAAACACAAGCTTATGTTACTCTTTTAAAAAACCACCATCAACTTTATCATGCTTTCTTTTCCCTATCCAAAAACTGCTGCTATCTTGTCCCCAGTTATCATATTTAGAAAAATTTAAGACCTACAAACACAGAAGACCCAGACTACATCATCTGACTACATCGGATTTCTTTTAATGCAACTTTGATATGACTCCCAGTGGTCCTTTGACTGCCCATGAAAAATTCCCCTGGAAACTTATACTGCAATTCAGGGTTTTCAGATGCATTTTTGCTTCAAAAATCTGAGATGACTTGACCTGCCTGACATACACACCTCAGAAGTAGAAGCACTCTAATAAACTCTACTGGTCTGTGATGGGCACACTTTTGGAAAAGCAAGATGATCATTCCAGGAGCACAGTCCAAGTGTGTTCTTTAGAGAACAGGGACACTGAAGTCAAACAGCAAGCTCCTCCAGCATGCTGCCTGCCAGCTGACTCCATAGCATATTTAGACAGAGCAGTGTAAGTCCTTCAACAAGATCCTGTAATGCACAAGATATGCCACATCTTTCCCGTCTCTGGGTGGAATTCTCCCATTCACTGACACATATCTGTGTCACTTGCTTTAGTCCCCTTCTACAGCTGGCAGAAACAGCAGCCACTATCTGCATCCCACATGCATCACTCGTTTCTTCCAGCCTTGTACACAGGCATTATCATCAGATTATTTTATTTTTAACTGAAAGGAAAACCTACAAATAACTTGACAGCAGTTGTCCTCAGCTGAGGAACTACCTGCATGCACCTTAAGCTGGACACCTGAAACCATTTCACCTATTTCACTGTCTCGGCCTTCCTGCTCAATTCGTGGAAACTTCTTTATGGCTCCTTTGATGTAGATACTCATTCTGCCTAGGAATGGCTGCCTGCCTGACATGGAAACATGGCTACATGTAACATCAAGGAGACATAACCAACACACTCCCAGTAAAATCAGACTAGTGGAAGTGTTTCCCATCTGGAAAGTCACAAATGATGGGATCCACCACACTCAATGTTTTTGTATGGTTCATTCTCCTACAGCATCCACCTAGAGCACACAAAAAGCAGCATCCTGATCCTTCCCCCAGGTCTTATTCCCAACCCTACACAAAACCTGCACTGCAGACAAACCAGAAAACAGAGTGCTGGTGTGATCTTAGATGAGTTCCCCAACACAGACTACAGCACTAGTAGAGAAACGCCTGCATTAAAATGGACTGTTCCTTGCACTGACAAACACCACCAGATACTGACGCATAAAGGATCATAGGAAATGGAAGAGTTCAGATGAAAAAACAGGAAAAAGTGAAATCCAAGATCATTTCCTAAATTTAGTAAAAACTCCAATATTTGACTGTTGAAATTTCTTCAGATAAAAAGGTCTCTGACTACATCAAGTCTGGATGAAGCTCCCCAGTCCGACCAGCAGGAAGGAAGAACTTTTATGACTATATGGAATAATCCAGAATTAACATATTGTACTAAACAAAGAATATTAGGAGAATATGGTTCTTTTATCAACTCTAGCAAGCCTGTTCTTGTACTTTACACCATTTCAGGTACACTATCTTCAATTTCTTTTCCTGGTAAACTTGGTACAGCAAGTGTGTTCTCTAAGCTGTAACTTTAATTCTGGTTAAGCCACACGCATGTATGGTGTTAGCAAGGGCAGAATATATATTAGTTGTAGAGGCTTTATTCCAGTGGTTAAAGTACACATCTGTGTGCACCTTAATAACTAAAATGGAAAGACACAGAAGCAGGGAGAAACAAGTCTGTTCATGGGAGAAAATGGCTGAGTGTAGAAGACTGATAAACATTGCTGCTCACTGCATTGTCTTTGAAAGGAAATAGGTGGTTAAAGACATGAAAAGTGTTTGAGAAATACTCTGAAATATGGTTTTACTCAGTTTAGGAACTACTGTTGTGTCTGCACTTTAAAAGACAGGGATTCTTACAGACTACACATTTCACAGGTCAGTGCACACTGATGTCATAGCAGTCCCTTCAGTGATACCACCAACAGAACTGGCAGATGCTTCAATTAACCTCATTCCTACCTTGGTGGATCAGGGAAGAGTTTAATCATAGACTGAAAGTTTCTTGAGAGTTACTCAAAGTCCACTTTGTGCCAGACAGAAGTGCATCAGGAGGAACAAAGCGTCACAACAGGAGTGGGAAGACCCCAGATCTGTGTCACTGTCCTCCCCGGGAGGTTTCTGGACCTCTCCACCTGCAGCTCTCTGGAGCACACCCTACACACCTGCAGATCCCCACAGTATGGAGTTGGAACCTATGGACAATAAACCAGAAGGGCTGGAAACCATTCACATTATTTTGCATATTTAAGTATTGCTGCCACTTCCAAAATAATGGGAAGAGCCTCCCACTGTGTGAGTGACCTCAATTTTGTTCCCAAGGACCTGTGTGCACTCAAACACAAAATATTTTTTCCAGCCAGCTTAAACAAGTTACAGACCTCTGTGAAAAACTCCACTCTTCACTGCTAAGAGACCTTCAGAAGGGAGAATAAAATCCATTAGTGAAGATGACTGCCTAACTAATGTACAACTGTTTTCCTAAATGTCTGATGTCCCCTTTTTCCACACATCTGCCATTCTGCAGAAGTACAGAGTAGAAAACTCTCCGAGCTAATTCACCTCAACATTTCACTCTCATAAAAACAGCACTGAAAGAAGCCTAACTCAGTACGAAATCTTTATGCTCAGAAGACCAATTTTCTTTAGACTGCCAAAAATCTCTACCATGCAGAAAAAATCTCCATAGAAAGCGAGGTTATGCCACTTCAATCTCAAGAACTCAAACATATGGCCTTTATACACCTAGAGAACAGAAAACACAGAATTAATATAAAAAGTTCAGAAAAGTGAAAAATACTGAAGCTAAAGGAATAAACATTTCAAGTGTTGCTTCTGAGAAGGATGATGACTCTCACTGCAGAATTGAACTCTCCATTCTAGACTCTAGGCTTTCTGCTATAACAAAAGAGCACCTTTTTTTTATTTATTTCTTAAATCAAATTTCCATTATTACTTATTCCTCAGTGAAAGGAGGAGTGGAGTTAATCACAGCAATTAAGCACTGGACAACTGCACTGTTTTTCTTCTGTGCATATAAACACAAACACGCTGCCAATCCACACTGCACGCATCTCATCTCAGAAAAATCCCTCTGAGTTACTCTAACACTTGCACATTTATATCTCATTTCAGCAATTTCTACTGATGCAACCACACATTTGTGGTTGTACGCAGCTATGTTCTTTAGCTGTTCCTATTTTAAACCTCAGCTGAGTTGCTAAAAGGAATTTTGAAGCTATTTTCAATGGAAGAGGAAAGATGACCTACATTGGCAGAGCTGCCTCTCTAGTCGCACAGCCTCCCGCAGTGGGGATGGTGCAGCCTTCACTGCAAGGACCCCACTCTGGCCCAGTGAAATAGATTTAATTTGTGACCTTTAGATTTTACATGCTACACTGCACACCTTTCTGAACCCATGCTAAGGCATGCAACTGAAAACATCTATCTGACATGAAAGAAAAGGCTAAAACTGTATAACCAAGAGTCAGCCAAGGAAAAAAAGGAGAGGGGAAAAAGCACATTTATTTTCTATGAACAGCCATTAGAGAAACATGGAAAAGATCTCATGTCTACTAGAAACATTAAAGAAAATGCATATTCTAATGCTTTGCAGACATGAGAAATAATGAACGGTTACTTGCATAAAATGGGCAAATTTAATGCAAATTAACTCATAAGTACATGCCTACATTGCTGTCACATCTATCATCTAGAAATGACAGAAATCTAGAAAATTAGTTCAACATCTCACAGTTCATGTATAAGGAATAATATCGAAGAAATTTGAAGAATCCTGCAGTATTTTTACTTTTACATACCACATCAAAAAATCATTTGAAAAACAGCAAGGTCCACTCAAAAAATTCTCAAACCTTGCACCTGCAGCTTGCTGGCTGTACAGATCCAAAACGCTGCAGGGAACACTTTTCTCTCCCTCTGCAAAAGAAGATAAGCAGAGGTTTACAGCCAATGGATCAGGAAAGGAAGAGTTGAAGAAGGAAGCTACTGTTAAGGCTTTAAGCATCCTCATTTCTCAGGAACCTTAAATTCAATGCCTCTACTAGTATTCATTTGTTTGTACAGCATCAGAGTAGCAAGAACTGCTCAAAGAGAGTAATCTGATTGTAACAGCACTGATGGTTGAATATTGCTTTGAATCTGAATGAGAAGTAACTGGGAAATCCTGCTGGCAAGTTCACTGGGAAACACTGCTATGGATTCCCTCTGCAACCTGAAATTTAGTTTTGCCTCTGACCTCCGTATTCAGCTCAGCAATACTCTACCAAAAAGCCTACAGACTGGTTATTAGATGTATTGCAATGGAGTAGCATCCTGTAAAGGTACAGCAATTAAAAAAATCAAGGCTACAAAAATTCAAAACAACACATATGGCATAAAGACTGACTAGCTAATCATTAGCAGGGCTTTTGTAGTGAACCCCTAAATAATAGCTGAAAAAAACCCTGGTGGGGCAGAAAACCAAATCTGACAGAAATGCTTATGAGTAAGAGTTGTTTTTAAAGTTGTGTCCATCAAAAATTTTAAGTTGAATCTAGAACTGTTTGGAAACAGGAGAATAAAGGTGCCTGCTCAACTTCCTGGAATAAGCACAATGGGGTAAGCTGGTCAGCTATCTGGCTATCAAAAGATCCTTTTATGACATCCACTCCCTCTAGTTTTCGACCCTCTTGAACATGACTTACAATCCTCAGGAATGTCAGTGCGTTAGCATTCTCCTGGCTTAATTTTTAGCACTGTACTAGATCTCTGGACTCCCAGCAGAGTTCAGTGAACACCTCACCACAGCCCCTCCAACTCTGACCTTCCTAACATTCCACAAGGACACTTCCAAGGTGGTAAGAGAGCGCCCACTGCAGCACAGACAGATTTATCAAATACCTGAAAAGTGGCCACACCAGCAAAAATGGAAAGCAAAAAGAATTCAGTTCTTTTCCTCCTCCTGGAGCAGCACACAGCAAACTTTGACAAGACTCCCCAAACTTCATAGTGGACTAGAGTTATCATTGCCAGTAACTACCATTTAATGAAAAATTATTCAGCTGTTCCTGAACTCCTGCATTAGCGGGGTGCTCCCCAAACCTGACTAGCTACCACCTACGTGCAGGACCACTACCACAATCCCTCTGCCCTTCCAAGGTGCAGAAGGAAAAGACACCCAGTCTCCAGGGTGTTGTGGGCATGGTCATGCTGGCTTTCCTTCTTTAAGGGCCTTGTGTTTTTTGTAGGGTTGTTTGCTTGGGTTTGGGTTTTTTTAAGAAGTTCAAGCACTAAATGTTAATTTAACTAACTGGAAAAATAATCCATGATTGTTCTGGGTCTGAGGGCATCAAGTATAATTTAAGAGATCTGACCCAACTTCGTAAGTTGTTTCAAATGAGACAAGGAAGTTCCAACCAGAAAACAACTACATTTTCAAACTGGAAAAGCCCTAAAAAACGGTTTGACTAGAAACTGACTTTTAGATACTATCAGGTACTGGTAAAATTCAGGGCCTGATTCTTCCCAATGGTCTGATCTCTTCTCTCACCCCAAGGTCTGTTTTTATAAGCTGCAAGAATTTTGTTTCACACAGTCCTCTTTCTGAAGGCACTAAAACAACAACAGGTTATCCAGTGCTTTAAAGAAGGAATTTCTATACACAAGAATATACATTATTTAAGTGACTCTATAAATAAGGCCTCTTGCCTATCTGAAGATTCCCCATTAGTCTAACCTAACTTTTCTAGGTAGCTACTTGGTATGTATGTAACACATCAAGTCACTGCTCTCTTTCAAAAACATTCCCGATGGAAGTTCGGTAACCTTTCCAAAGCTGGCAGACAAGAACTCATCCTCTGTCATGCAGGTAGAACATAACTTGCAGCCAGAGAACAGGCCACCATGTCTGCATGCAAGATATTCAGTGCACAGCTTTCATCTCCTCAACACACCATTCACAACAGAGCAATAGGTAAGCTGTGGGCCAGCGCAGCAGGATAAAAACTAGTTTAAAAAAAAAAAAAAAATTAGGACTACTTTAGTTCACTGCAATTCACCATAGGCAGACTATCACTCAGAACATACACAGGCCTTTAAAGACATCAGACCTGAAGTGTCCATGCAGTATTTCCTGGTTGTAGCCCAAAGCTCCCTTACTTTGTCAAAAGACATCTTGTGTTTTCAAAGGAGAAACTAATCTCGTTGCGATAAGGCATGCAAAAGTTAACCTATACATTTATCACTGGATTAGTGTACTCCAAAGATGTTAAAGCCCCTCCTGTACAAATGATCCACCGACACGGAGTGCTTGCATCAGACAACTCAGCCGAGCGTTGGAATATGTGTGCAGCTGGCTGGAAGGCTTAGCCTGGCTCTCAGACATCTCACCACATTGCTGTTTTTTGATGCACAGTATCTAGAAACTGCCTAAAGATACCAACAGGAAGAGTCTGCTCTGCATTTAACTATATAGTTTTATTTAAGAAGTAATCCGTCACACTGAAAAAAAGAAATCTGCCTTAAGAGCCTCCCAGCAATAGTTTCAAGGCACTTTCCACTTGGGAGCAAGCTCACAGCAGAACTCTACAACAAAGACTGGTAAGAAGTGCCAGATGAGCTCAAGTTCTTCAATATGAACTTTATCAGAAGAGAAGGCAGCAAGAGGAGATTTTTCTTCTAACTAGACGCAGGATCCCTCACAGCTGCTGCTGCTGGGCTGCAGGCTTGGACTTCCTCAGCTATATGCTTTTTTACCTCCTTCCAATACCTGCAAGAGAAAAATAAGCAGAACGTATTTGCCCCTACTCCTCCAACTGGAAGCAAACTGACTGCACAGTAACAGCCAGCAAAACCAAAGAAAACAAGAAACATGAGGAAGATGGGAAAGCATATTCCATACCCTAAGAACAGCTACTATTGCTGGGTGTTGAAGGGGAAAATCAAGTCATAAATGAAGTATTAACTAATGGGCTTGACCTGCTGTCTTACAGGAAGAATCATCTATGATCTAGGTTTCACTCGGTAAGTAGAGGCATGACTGATAACTGAATTAACAGCAATACCAACCTATTTTGTGAAGCTGCTGAAATTGGCTTCAGCTGCTTGTAACTTCTTCCCATCTCTGAAGCAGAACACTGCATGCTCAATATCTGAACTCAGCCAGATTCTCTGGGAGAATTGTTATCAACTGAGATGGTTTGGATGTTGAGATCAGTACCATTTTAACATAACTGCACATTAACTTCTTGCAGATAAATTGCATACTGGTTCTGTAACTGAGCAGAGGTCATTCAGCAAAGATCTGCATGACAATAAAGATCACTGCAGTGGTTGTTCCAAGCACCTACAACCTCCTGGATGGATGATACCGAGAGCAGGAAGAATTATTCTCCTGTGATCTCAGCATTGCTACTGCTAGCACTGAGCAGAACAAAAAGGAGGAAAAAGCTCCCCCAGAACAATGGAGAGAAAAATCTGTAACTGGTTTTGAGTGAAAAAACACAGGAATGAGTTCAAGATCTCTGGTTTTGAGAAAATGAAACAGACTTCACCTTAAAACAAAGTGTTCTTATCCTTTTTGGTGTTTGTTCTACAGGTACTAACAGCGAAAAGTTAAGCTAATTCTCTGTCCCACTGGCTCAATATACTGAATTTTAAAATCTGATTACTTATAGTAATGGCATTGTAGAATGTGCTTCAAAGAATTCTTTCAGAAAGCAGTCTGCATCCAGGAACTGTGCAAAAAAAGAGTATTAGATACGTCAAATTGCTGCCTGTGCAACATGCATTCAGTCTCCCAAGTACACCTGTTACAATACCATCTTCCATTATGCACTTGAACTATTTTTAATTACAGGACTTTTAGCCTGTGCAGCATTTCACTTCCCTTTCTCCGCAGCAGTTAAAGCAGCGTAGCAGGGAATTTCAGAACAGAAAGGAGCATCCATTGCTAAGACAGCTGAACGCTCTCCAGATTTAGATTTCCTTTCGTATCATGAAATTAATGCTTACACCACATCCCCTCTGAAATCCCAGTTGTGAATGCACCTTCTGCAGACCAAATTTAAAATGTCTGAAGGTATAGCAGAAAGAATAATGTCATGTGAACAGGTGCTGATGCAATGGATGCTCATTCCTTGAGTTAAAATGGAAATACAACCACAGGTTTAAAAACAGAGAGAAAAAACTGTGTATTCTACACTTACACAAGCTCTGGAGAAAATTCAACAGCAAAATCCAATGAGAAGACTGCACATTCACGGGTGCTAAGGAAGGAAAAAGTGAAATCGTGCCTGAAGCAAGAAGGGCAGGACTAGAATTTGGTGTGCTTTTCATTCTTTCTTCCTTTTTTTTTTTTTTTGCACTTATTGCAATTTGGCGGCTTATAATCAGATAAAATATATTGTGTTTTAAATTCATAAACTTCACTGATAGGAGAAGGATGTTTGTTTTATGAAAGGAGCATGGCCCACTCCAGTTATCTCCAAATTTCACATGTGAAAAAGCCAATCCACAGGCCACCTGAGCATGTGCAACCACACTCACTAGTTCCATGGTGGATTGGAGAATCCAGATATAAAAGAAATCCTCTTTTTTCTGTTCTTTCTCTTTTAAGTGAAGATGTGTTGATGACCTTTGTGTGATTGTGGTAGGCTGAGCAAAGTTTATCTGGAATTAAACAAATACTTCATATCTGAAAAATCCTTACAAAATACCTGTACTCACCAGGTACATTTCTTCTGCAGCTGGTGTCAGAACTGGTATGCTATTCAGTTCCACGATAAACAGTGACTGAACCTGGAATGCTCCTCTAGCCTAGTAAGCTTTTCCGACTCCTCTGCTCCTTTCCAAGTACTGCATGAATGTACAATCAGGAAAAGAAAAGTCTGCTGGCTGAGGAAAGGCACAAGGTGAGCAGGTGCCATGAAGGATTCAACATGTCCAAGTATTTTAAGTTTGATTTGCAACTTTTTCTTCAGCTTTTGCTACTTGTTTGTCTAGAATCAACATATCATGCCCTGCCCAAAAGCAAAGATGATTACTAAAATCCAGTGGGATTTTATAGTGGGATCAACTACAAATGTCCCTTCATTCAAAAGGAATTTTCTCTCAATTAGTGCCTTCTAAGTATTATCACATTCAATACATAAATGATTCAAAGTATTCAAAATGATTCAAATATGCCAGTTTTGTTGTTATTTCCAAGACAAAATTTTATTATTTTCCAGAGAGCTACTTGGACACATTTCTTAACAGAATTCTTAGGCTTGAAGAAGTGTGCTGCAAGTTCTTTGCTTTTGCATGGTTGCAATAAAAAAAATCCAACCCAAACCTGGATTTAATTACAGAGGAAAAATTTAAATGTTCAAATTGTTTTATGCTTCCAGCATCCCTAAAATAGCATCCAGCTTTCTTCGGAAGTGTAAGTCGTCTCTATTTTCAAATTAATTTCAATTGTAAGAACCTATGCCATGCCTCTCTTAAACCTGGACAAATTTAAACTTAACCTTTACCTTCAACACTTGGAATCTCTCCACGGTAATGGCAGATTTTGAAATCTATTGCAGTGCTCAAGCCTGTGGAGATCATCTCCTCCCTCCTCCCACCCCAGCCCTTCCACCTTACTGAAGGAAATGAGAAAGAAAGTTGTCTTACCGATAACTCCAAGGTTAATGTCCCCTGCGAACCCCACCTAGCAAGTCGACATCATGACATGTCAGGTCAGCCTCAATCACGCTTCCCTGATAGTCAGGTAAAAGGAAGGAGTTAAAATACAAAATTGACACTTGCAGATTTCTGGACATCAGAAAATGTGATGCAATATATTCTGAACTGTCTTTCAGAGCTTCTGGTAACCTCTAAGATGTTAAAACATTTCTTCAGAGGGATTCTCCTGTTCTAAAATTTCAGAAATTCATGAGCAATAACCATGTATCACAGATCCACCTTGACTATTTTGTTTCAATGAGAAGACCAAAAGCTTAAGGTTTCCCTTTAACACGAACAATTTCCCCCCGCCTCCTACCCTGCACGTTTTATCAACTAATATATGCTCAACATAACCCCTCTGGGTTTCAAAGACAATTTAAGCAAATAGACTACAACAGCTTCATTCAAATTCTAAGTTAACAGAAGCTCTAATTTCTTTTTTTGGTTTTTTTTTTTTTTTAGAAAAAAATCAGAACACAACTGGGTATATCTCTAAGGCTCTGAGCTACTCACATTGTTCACGTGAGTGTCACAATTCCACTGAACAATCTGCATTGTACGAGCAATCTTTAATCACACACACTCCACCTCAAGTCATGCATGATCAAAGATTGCTGATGACAGATCTGCAGGACTGGTCTTTGCGGTTTATGGATGGGCAACCAGTATTTTGGATAACAATTAAGACTTGCTGAAAATATGTACATCTGCAGTACGGTCTACAGGTCTGAGAGGTTTAAGACTTTTTGCTCAATACCTCAAACTTACTTTCCTGCTAGCCTTATAATAAAAGTGCCCTCTGTATTTTTTTTCTGTGTAGTTCAAAATACAGAAGTGGGCTTCATGTCTAAATATAGAGGGGGCAAAAAGCGGTCAGGTTGTCATACAGAGTCACCAAAATCATGCGGTGATCTTCTACTTCGAGTTTATTTTGGAAAGGTTTAAGCAATGCAGTTTTCACTCTTTAATAATCAGACTACAGAAGCTGAGACCTGAAAATAAACAATTGCTAGAAAAAAATAAACCTTTAATTAGTAAAATCATAAGTTGAATTTAGTAAACTGATTCTGTTAATAAAGAGAAATTAAGTCTATAATAACACAATCACTATAAAAATATTTTGCCCAAGTTTTGGAACTGCTAGGAATCTGGTAACCTACTTCTTAAGTCAAACACCTTATCAATACAGACATTTAAACAACTGCTATAAATGAGTGATCAAATGATTATTAAAATCCCATTTCATGGCTCCTCCTCCAATGCCAGCAGGACACTCATAGAAGCCGAATATTAATGTTCAAGTTGAAATTCATTTTCAACATACTATAAAGGATTTTTGTTAAGATATACTGAAGAAACAATCATCACAGATGCAGAAGAGCAAATCGAATTTTTTTTTTTTTTTACTATATATCAAAATTGTGCTGAGAAATTCTTCCCTGGAGTCAGGCATGGTAGTTTTCCACTGTGCTACAGTATCTTTGCTCTGTGATTTTTTTCAATAATTTCATTAAGTTCTTCAAGTTCAGCACACACCACTACTTGAGTAAGCTGTAGCACACGTTATCTTTAGGGATTCATTAAATACTGCTGCAAATTTAAACGGTGAATTTGAGTAGCCATAAACCATGAAAATCAAAGAATTTGGTGAATCTTCTAAATATAAAATTTTACTGACTTTAATTCTTATAATTTTCAACTATAAAAATGTATAGCTCACTGCTCATATAACAAAACTATTAGTATAAACGGTGATCTGGCCCATTATACAAGAAGTAAATACAAGATGCAGCTTTCCAGTTCTTGAGGAAGACAATTTTACATTTTTGTTTTTCAGCTGTTTTGTAAGCACTGTAACTGCAGTGTGTTGCTTCCTCCCCACTCCCCCCACACCATGTACTGGCACCTCACCTCTCCTGGGCTAACATGTGCAGTACAGGAACACTACCCTTCTTCCAGGCTGGAGAGTACTTTAAATGTGATTCCAATTAAGCTCCCTTGTACTAGATCCCCTTTACAATGAATGCTGAAAAGCCAGTACTTATTGGGACTACAGGGTCCTACTCAGCACCACAACAGGAAGTCAGACTGATAGGGCAGCACGACTTTGCGATAATATTATAAGCCAGATCCTTACAACAAGCTAACACCTGAAGTCCAGGCAATAGCACTCTGAGTTCACTGCTCAGGTAAGGAACAGAGCAGACAGGATTTGGCCCTCAAAAAACAAACAAAAAAAAACCCCAACAACATACTAGATACTGATTTTTTAAAAGTACTTTTAAGGTATTTATGACCAATTCTATTAATTGGAAGAGCCTGACACAGGGGCAAACCCTTTTTTGAGAAGCAGATAGACATCTTTGATTCATGTTAGAACTCAAACCCTGCAATCCCATTCCAGATCCACAGTGGTGTACAGAGGCTCATCTTACTGGGTACACTCTAGCCTAACACACTTGAGACACCAGACAGGAATAGAAGACAAAGGGAGGAGTATGACCACTGAAGTTTAACTTGCTCAATAGTCTGCGTTTGGAATGCTGTAAATCAAGTACAAGCAATGGATTGGACATTTAGAGATCCAGCAATAGTTTTCTTTAGAGAAAGTACAAATCCGTTTGTTTCTCTCTTTTCTTGAGAAGCAAATGTTCTTCATTGGGGTACAGAATGGCTTAGATGCAACACAAGAGTAATGTCATGACTTGCCAGTTAAAATTGACATCTGGGAATGTCCAAGACAAGGGTCAAAGCAACACGATATAATGTAGCTAGCAATGCCCCCAAAAGATACTTTTTTTTTTTTTAAACAGCCTTTATTAGAAGGCAGGAGAATTCTAAGGCAAATTGTTCATCATGGCAGAACATCAAATTAAAATGTCAAGACAGAAATAAGCAGAATCTGAAGAGTATGTTTGTGTTATCCATAGCAAGAAGTTAATTTACTGTGCCACAGCACCCAAGTCGTAATTCTCATTCCTAGTCAAAGGTTATTTTAAATTAGACTGAGATGCTTGAGATCAAAATCATTTCCCTGTGTTTGTACTCTGAATTATACAGTAAGGCTGGATCCTACCAGAACAGCCTCCACAGGGACTCCACAGGACATAATCAAAGGAACAAAATTAACACCATTGTAGGCTCTGCTTCCTTCTCCACGTTACATTAGAAGACTAGATTTAAATTGGATCTTTGTGAATGCTTAGATACAATTCAACACTCTTAAAAAGGAAAAAAAGTTTCAAAATTAGATGCTGGTAAATTATTGAGCAGCAATTAAACAAAGAGTGCCTTTTGGGCTGTCTGCATTTTCTCCTAGTTTTCAGTCTGATGTCCACAGTGCTACATGTTCGAAAGCACAGGAAATTTTGCATGAATTTGATCACTCACATAGGCAGTTATACTTTGAAAACAATGTTTTTCACAAGAATTAGCAATGAAATAATGTTTTAGGACACAATTGAATTTGAAATAGGTAATGTTTTGAATAGATTTTTGAGTTTTATTGAAATCTTACATGAACAAGAAATTGGAAATACAATCACATCAAGGAACAAATTGCCACGGCTTTGACGTTTTAAGCCAAACAAATTTTGTAGGGCAGATTTTCAAAAAGGTGTGAAGTTATAACAATTTAAAAACACAGTTAACCTACTTCTAGGAATGCAAAACATACAATCATGTTATTTTCAATACAAGAAAACTTAATTTGTTGTAATTTCTTAAAACTACTAAGACAAAGCACTAGCTTTTACTTTTATGTACAGCATACTCCTATGTAGTCTATCCCAAATCAAAAAAAAAAAAAAAAAAAAAAGAAACTGTCCAAAACCAGAGGTTCTGCAAAATCATGATTGAACAGTGTGCCATTCCTGCTTTTAAACTGCTAAAATGAAGCCTAAAATGATAAAAGCACTGAAACCCCACATGGAGTTCAGGAATTCTGCAAGCCCAGTAATGTCCAAGTGCATTTATGAAAAAAGAAAACTAAGAGACTCGAGTATATACACAATAGAGTGATTCTTCAGCCCAATACAAATGGCAGCCAATCGCTACTGAAGGATGAAACATTAAGCCAATTTTGTTTTGAAGGATGTAGAGCTATAGCCAATTCTATGTTTCCAATATTCTCAATCCCTCCTCACTTGTCTACTTCCACTGTTGCCCATAAGTATCCTGATAAAATTCCTGGTTGTCATTATTGTAACCATAGTTACCGGCATAGTCACCACCTTGCTGGAGCGGCTGCTGAGCGATGGGTTGGGAGCCCCAGTTCTGCTGGTTGTTGGTCTGACGGCGCTTGGAATCGGGCTGGTTGTACCCGTCTGCCTTTCTCTTGCCTCCTACGTTGCCCCCACGGTTGCCCCTGGCTCCACGAGCACCGCGTCCTCTCTGCTGCTGTGTGGGACCCCCTCTCCCCCCCCTGGCTCCTCTCGGTGGTCCCATGGGTGCCCCCCTCTGTGAGTAGCCAGCTCTACCTCTTGGTGGTGGTGCTCCCCGCCCCCTAGGTGGTGGAGGGGCACCTCTCCCACCCCTTCCTCCTCCTCCTCTTCCTCTTATAGCATAGCCATCATCATAGCCGTAATAGGGATCTTCATAGCCACCACGGTAGTCATGATAGTCATAACCATAGTAATCATCGTAATAATCTTCATAGCCATAGTAATCTGGGGGATAGCCATATCCACCTCTCCCTCCACGGCCTCTGCCTCTAATAGGAGGTGGCATGCGCGGTGGAGGGTAGTAATAATAGTCTTCATACCTAGTAAGAAAAAGAAACACACAATTATTTATCTCCAAAAGCCTCTCATTCACCCTTTTTGATTAATAAGACACAGAGAAGAGTCAAGTCAAATCAATCTAAAGCAGCCCATGTTTTACAGTAGAATTTACTCTGCAGTGTTACCACAATGCAAGGGTGACACTCACGCAGTGCTCCGGGAGGCCTGTCTGGCAGCCTGACGTTCTTTCCTTTTCTTATCCGGTGGCTTTGCTAACACTATTTCAATTTCTTCCCCTTCTATTTCTTTCCCATTCATTTCATTCATAGCCTGTACAAAAATAGAAGAGAAATAACTAAAAATTTGTTTCCATTCAAAATGAAACTAAAACTTACTGAAACCAGAGGGTTGGGCTTCTCCAAGTGAGCTGTTGCCATGTGCTTTGCTTCTGTGCTACACAAACAGAATGTTACACATTACTCTTTTATGTCTCAATTACAGTGAAGCAGCATTTTTTAAAAAGTGCTCTCCGTTCATATCATAAGGTAAAAAAATTGGATTAAAACATATTAAACATAATTTTTTAAAAGTCAGACATAACACCACTACTTATTATTCCTATATCCCCTAGAAATCTCAAAATACACAAGTTCTCGCTACTCACACCGACGCATTCACTGTACTTGAGAGCCTGCTAGAGCACATGTACACAAGATAAAGGATTGTTGCATTTGGGATTCCCAGCTAGCTGAATGTGAGTGAAGTGCCTCTTAGAAAATCAAGTATTTCTGAGGACACATACTTGAGGAGGGGAAAAAAAAAAATTACTGAAACTTTGTGATCTCATCAAGCGAATATTAATGTGCAATTTTTAACTACCAAATGCACCCACAAATACACTTAATACATAGAGACAAAGGACTAATCCCCCCCAGTTCTTCACCTGGAGTTATCTGCTTTGCATTAAACGTTTATGGGTGTTCATATTTGTATTAATGAAGACTTTATATGTTTTTACACCTATGTGCCTCAAAAACATCAGAAATTATTTCTGATTTATTTCCAAGAAGGTGAAAATCAGTAGATAATGGAACCAATGAGCCAATTCCATGCATTCCACGCAAATACCTTAACATCTCATTAAAAAACAAAACACACCCATACACACAAAAATATCTCACAAAATTCATAAACCCATTTAGTGGCCATGAAGCAGTCACATAGGGCAGGTGTGGTAGTTTCCAGCTTGTCTCAGAGCAGATGAGCATTAGTGATGTATTTGATCTGTCTTTTCACATCTGCTACAAGTTCCCGGTTGCTGAAATCTAATGGAGTATTTAGCAGAAAGGTGTAGTGGGAAGGGGCTGGAGAGTGTTTATAGACATAATACAAAAAACCATGTCCAGAGGTGTTGCTGACTTACCCCTTCTGTCAACAATTTCTTGTCCTCACTTGGACATGATCTAAACCTATTCAAGCTAACCTCAACCTCGTTAAATATGAGTGGCAAGCCAAACTCTAAAATCTAATCTCATGGGTAGGAAAACTGTAAGCAATTAAATGGTTATAAAATTATTAGTTAAGGCCTAAGTACAGAGCCTTTGAACTGCCCATGTAGCCACATACACCACATACAATACACCTGCTTCATGACTCCCAGGTGCAAAACACACTTTCTCCCCTCCTTCTTCCCCCCATAAACTATGGATTTAAAACCCAGATGAAGTAATTTCCATAGAATTCAGTACACTGAAGTACAGACACCAGATACTAACAACCTTCTCAACAGCTCACACAAAGAGAACCTTCCAATAATGAAGCTTACAATAATGACCTTCAGTGTTTAACAAGTCATTAAGAAACCTTATCAGGCACATGTAGAGTTAAAAACAGGTGGGAGTTGCATTATGGGAGTTACCAGCACCATTCTCCTCCACTTCACAAGGCATTTTTTCCATTACCTTGCAATTTTTGATACTTGTGTCACTCCAAAGCTACACACAGCCTTTAAATAGGGGTCTTCGAGAGACAACTGATACCTTCTGCCAGTGTTTCCTCAGAAAAATTGTCTAGGTTGATCTTTTGATTTTCCTCTTCTCTAGACTCTCCTGCATTGCTCTACACCTCTTTTCCAGTCTACTTGTTAACTTGCTACAGTTTTGTTCTTTCAAGTTTCACATCCTCCTATCTACTGAAATCACAGGAACAAAATTATTAGCGTTAAAATTCTCAAAGGGAACTTTATTAAGTGGGCTCTACAATTTGTCTTATTGAAGTATTTACTGTAAAGAAATTTCTTAAAAACCATTTGTACAAAAGAAACTGCTCACATCAACTTAGCTAGGAAAGAATAATCAACCCACCTTCACTGCTGCACCTCTGTCCTCAAAATGAACAAAAGCATAATCCTTCAACTTCTTTACTCTTTCCAGCTTTCCAAATTCAGAAAAGGATTTCTCAAGAATTTCTTCTGTCACAGTAGTGGCCAAGTTTCTTACAAATAAAACTTTTACCTGGTGAAAAAATGAGGACAAAAGCTGGAATCTTTAAAAGTCAAACCTCAAAGCAAAATATTATTCCCTTCCTTGTTGCATTAAGAAATTTGAGTATTAATTGTACCTGTTTTACAAAAGTGCCTTGTAGTTACCTGTATGAAGTTTCTACAACTTCTCTCCTTCCACTATTCCCTTCCATGACCAGAAGAATACCCCACTTTGATTTTCTGCTTCTGGGATGTTACAAATCCCAGTAAAATTTTAGTAATAGACCTCAAGTACAGTAAAGAGTAACCCCAAAACACTAGGATAAAGAGCACTTCATTCCCCACACTGAACTTCACCACCTTTTCATTCTGGAAAATAGTTTTATGCAATACCGACCTGGCGTTCATTAAAGCCTGATGTGTCAATCCAGCAGGATAATCCTGCACGTTACTAGTTTAGATGTTAAACAGCATGTTCTCAACGTCTTCCCATGGCAACTCAGCCACAGTGCTCAGGTTGTGCTGTTTGCATAGCTCACTGTGAAAGTGCCCTCTTACTTTCTGTGCCCCAGGTCTCACGTTGCTCAGCTGGAACAAATCTTCATCACTATGGCATAAAGAAATAATCCTCCGAAAACATAAGAGCATCCAGTGAAGTCTTTACTGACCTTTGCCATGACTTCTGGATCAGGTTCCTCTACTGGATCAGCCCATTCCACTGTCACAACGTTTCCCCAGACTTTTACTTTCCCGCTCATCAGGCGTCGGCGAGCTTGTGCTGCTGACTTGTGATCCTCATACTCCAAGAAGCAGAATCCTCGATTCTTCTTTTTATCATCAGGTTGATGATACAAGATTACATCCACCAAACCCTCTGAAAAACAGGTCTTTAGTATTGAGCTTTGAAAGGAAAGAAAAAAGGTCTAGTCTACCCAAAAATGCCTTCTTTTGTGTTTTGTAATTAATTTGATTTTAACATCTGAAAACACAAGAAAAGCAAAATGAACAAGAGAAATCCATCCAATTTACCCAGAAACAGGTCACCTAGCAGGAGAAGTTCTCCAGAACAAACCTCAATTAGGCCCTGCAAAACATCAACCTAAGCAGTTCACACAGTGTAAGTTTTCTGTACTTTGTTTTACCATTTTTACATCTTTGAAAAGCAGCCAGTACTAACACATGGCCTCTCTCCTGCCTCCTGGGGAACTTGGAAGGAATTTCTTCCACGTCTCCCCAAAAAGAGGAGAAAGAAGTAAATGAATATTCACCTTCTGTTTTCACCACTTCCCTGAAGTACTAAGAAATTGCAATCCTAAAAAAGAAGCAGAAGGTTAAAACCCTCCTATAGGAACAAGAGCAAGTGACTCAATCTCTTATCTAGAGCAGAACCACCCTTCCACAGTGATGAGCTGATTTCTTCCTACTTGCTGCACATACTGGGGAACAATGCTGAAAAACTGGGACAAAGTTAGGCTGTCATATTCCCTCTAAACCAATTCAGTATTCCCTCCTCCCCATAACTGCTCAGCAATGCATTTGTTTCAGGTTCCCCAAAAAACTTCTCACTGTTGGTAGCAGAGCCTCCTGTAGATCCAGTAACAGGAAGCTGTTGAAGAACCTTCATTTTTTCTGAGTCCTTTTTTGCCATTTGCATCTTAAATTGTAAATTTATGTCACTCACTCAACCATCAGTTAAACAAACACGATTCCCTTTACATTCCACCACAAGATATATTTCATACACAACAGTTCTAACAAAACCAAACTTGGAATCCAACTTGGAAAGAGTTTAAGTGATACCTGAACACATCTGTCAAAGAACTAGACCAACAAAACAGAGAGACTGAATGGTATTCTGAGAACACATGGAAAACTCATTAAGTCTTACCCGTGACTTTACCAAACTCTTCCAGTATGTTTTCCTTAGTCTTGTTCTTTGGAATTGACCCAACAAATAATCTGTTGTTTGCCACAGAGATGCACACTCCAAGGTGCTTTCCAGGACGGATTTCATAGTTGTCACACTGAAAAAAGAAAAAGCCATTAATTTGTTTTATCCACAATACTATGCATGAAAACATCCCCAAATCATAAAATCAATAAAATTTTCTTCATCTTTTGCTACTTTTAAACATAGCATGTTGAATCAGCATTGCAGGAAAATTACTAGAACAGCTGTTTTTGTGTTAGCATTCACTTGGAAGAATAGTGCCAAGTTTAGGATTTCCAAAACTTCAGAAGTTCTGCTGAACAGAAAACTACAAAAAACAACTGATGTACAAAGAAAACATATAACATATACAAATTGCATGGGGTAAATTAATTCACCTACTGTTTATCTCAGACTTAAAGATCTTTCTAGACAACTAGTGACTACTTCCTGTGCTGGGAGGCACTGTCATTGCTGTTGTTACCAATAAGCAAATACATGGCATTATAGATACTGTGAGTTCTTCCTCTTTCCTTGGATAGCTTTGAACACTGTGAGCATATTTGCAGAGATAATTAAAAGCCTAAATCAGCATGTTACCTTGTTTCTCCCTCCGTAACCCCAACAGCAGTCCTTTTTTGGCCTTGTACATGCTAGAATTAAAAAACTTTACCATCAAGTTTTAAAACTTTCCATTAAAAAAAATTTAGCCCTCTGCTTCATGCTTGTAATCTACAGCTGGATTACCCTGAATACTGAGACTCATAAGCCAGCTTCTGAAAATCTCATCCAATTCTTTAAAAGCAGGTTTTCAGCCATTCTAGCCCTAGCTGAGACGAAGCCCTACAGATGACAGAACTACCTTCAGGAACCTTCTTCATACTCCAGAGGAATGAAAACAATGTTAACACTGACACATCGCTTGCTACAACTCCCATCACTTTAGTGTCTTCCCTTTCATCTCTCTCAATTAGTAAATATTTAAAGTAACCATTGTGAGCACCTTCAACTTGGTCAAAAGAAGAAAAAAGTTTTGAAACAATTTTTCCTTCATAAATGGCAGTAACTCATATCCACTGACTCCAAACACTGAAACCCAGAAGCAATTACTTGCAGAAACATATTTTGTGCATCTCCTTCAGAAAATATCCAAGCAGGTTCTAGAAAGAAAAAAACAGCCTAAGCAGAGCCAAGCAATCCCCAGTCCCTAACACAACAACTGCAACTATTTCTAAACACATTCAAATATCTGAAGGAACAAATGCTGCCACATTTAAAGCAATGACTCCTGAAGTCCTTACAACACAACAGAATTGCTTTAAGTTTCTCCAGGTTTCAGGTTTCCCTGCTCCCACCAGCTTAACTAAGGTATTTAGATTTTACCTGTCTTCTTCATGCAGAATCAGCTGAATTCTGCTAAGGCAAATGAGATTAAACATTTCATCTGTTTTGGTTCGAAGTACACACAGTGTTCCACGGCCATATCCAAAACCTTGGGAGATGCACACTGATCTGCCTAGTTTTACTTCCTTCTCCCAGGCAGAGGCAAGGCCCCAGTCAGACTGCTGTCTCTCCCTTTAACTCCCTCGGGATTGCTCCATGTCCCTTCCCAAGCCACACAGCTGCAGGCAAGCCATGTTTCCACACAGGCTGCACGACTGCCACAGGAAAGAACAAAAGGCCACTGAGAACCACCAAAGGAGCAAAGTCAGAGACCTCTTTTATGGCAGCAACAGCTAAACAAGGCAGGTCCAATTAGCTCATTACAGTAAAGGGTGATGAAACTTAAAACTTAAACACAGTAAATCTTAAAGAATATATTTTCCAGTTGCAATCAAGTACACTCTTACCATAATTACCCAAGTGTTCTGGCAGGCTGTAGCAGGCTATACCAGATAACAGTCCTAAATACCTGTATATACTAAATGAAATGAGGAGACAATTTTTAAGAGTAAAATTGCGTTTGTCAATGAATGCTTTAAGGAAACACTTCAAAGACTTCATTACCTAAGAGGCTACCAACATGTTTGCTGTTTACTTTGTCTTGTCCTGTCTGAAAGTAAGTTACTCACCAGTTTGACTGCTTCCTGTGCTGCATCTTTACTACAAAAAGTAATGAAAGCATAACCTCTGTTTTGACCAGAAAGAGGATCCATCATGAGGCGCAGATCCCAAATCGGACCAGCTTTCTCAAAGAGTGGTACCAATTCATCTTCATAAAGGTCTCGGGGAATCTTACCAACAAAAACCTAAAAAGGAAGGGGACACTTGAAATAAACCGTTTTCAGAAATCCAAACTTATTTTTAATACTTGAAAGTTCCTGGGAAAGGAAGAACACTGCAGCATCAGCCAGCACATCAGAAACACCACAGTCATCACAGCGGCCAATGTTATTGCATGTCCCAAGTCTTCTCACCCTCCCCTTGCTCGGACAAAGTTTTGCATATGGCGTTTTCTGACACCATTTTGTTATTTAGATTGAAGAGGCCGTGAATTTGCCCTACTGAAGAGGTAAATGGTTCTTACCTGGTTTTAATTTTGGCAGTTGAAAACTAAGACCTTACAGACTACCTAGCTAGGTATCCTATGTTAAAGCAGGCCAAGCACTTCCTTGCTCTTGCAGTATTTTCAAATCACTCTACAACTTAATCTTCCTTAGAAAGCTAGAGACAGAAAAATAAATCTAGAAAAATCCCTTCAATTGCCTAATGCACATTATCCACTTTGAATATATATTGTAATCTCGTTTCTTGTCTGTATTTGTTTCGGCTTCCACCAATTGAATGTTTAATATTTGTCTGAGAAAATCTGGAGTTCTTGTCATTTTGTTTCTTACAATAAATTTGGGTTAAGTTTTGTTAAGGAGTTTAATCTCTTTAGCTGAGGTCTCCCTAGAAAGAGCCCCCCAGGCTGTTCAATGACTGCAGCTCTCCTCTGAATACTCAAAAACTCTGACTTGCTAATTCAAGGAAAACATTCCAAACACCCATTAAGATCAAATTCTATTTATTTTAACTTCAAATATTTTTGTAGTTTAAAACAGGAAAAAAAAAAAAAGGGCATGAGTCAACCTTTTCCTTCTCAGTGAAGCATATCTGGCACTGAACATATTGCAGAATCAGACACTCAGCATGCCCATGTAAGCACCAATGCAATAAGCCCATGAGGAGAATATGATTTGAGTTGAAAAACATGGAACACAAATTTTCCTCCAAAGGAAAGACAGAACCTTTAGATGTTTCTTTATGTTATACAGATACTCCCAAAATTCCATTTCCAGAACATTTCTTTCCTTTAGCTTAGCCTCTTACAGTTCAGTGTGAATTCTGACTGAACTTTATTTATTACTTATGGGGCAGGGGGAGGGGGGGTGGAAGGAACTGATTTATCAGAGTAAGTGAAAATTTAATGGCAGACCCATCAGGTTTTCCCCACCATCTCCCTAGAAAGCTTCAGATATTTCTCAAGACAAGTATTTCCATTGTCATTACTTCTAGAACACTTAATTACAAAATTCATGTGTAGCTTTAAAGACAAAACCTTGATATCATGGAGACACACAAGACAGGAACTTCAACTTGCTCCTGTCAGTGAAACTGTCAACTGAACTCTCTACAAACTATAACTGGTTTTAAAAAGTCCATGTTACATTCTTTTTTTCAGATGCCACTGCTTCCAGCACAAACTGAACATGACAGGCCAAAACAGAAGACTTGAGAGAAACTATCCTAATCCAAAGTCTATTTTGCCAGTGAGTTACCAAAGATTTACCATCCTGAAAGCTTCTGTATCCTACTTTCTCTGCAGTCTCTTTGGCTCACTCACTACAAACTTTAGACGATGAACTTTTCCACAAGATTGCTACTACAGTTCAGTTCAGAAAATATACTCTAGGAGCTAGTATGAGGAACAGAATTAAGGACTTAATTTGAATACATACATATCTGACCTACATCCTAGAGTAACTTCCATTTATAATGTAATAACTAGGTAGCTGTGGGAGAAATTCAAATCTAGGGGAATTTGCTTTGAGCCTGTATACTTAATATGTTAATGAACTACAAGAACAATACTAAACACAACAAACACCAGGTGAACATCTTGCACAGGTCAGAAGAAACATCTGCAGTAGCTTTTTTTTAGAGATATTGATAAGCTTGAATAAAGTTGCTGAAATACCAAAGAATATAAGTATCAGATGTCTTGTTTCATTTTTTAGTCCCACATGAGCATACTGTGGAAAAACTTTGGAAACAAATACATTATCAGTGAAACAATAAAAAAATCTTGTCTCAGTAGGAGGCAACTGCGTGTATTCTGGGGTTTTGTTGTAATCACTGACCATGAGACTGAGTTTTTCCAATTTTGCTTCCTAAAGGACCTGCACAAAGTACTCCATTTTACTTTTTCCTTATTACCATTTTAGAAGATTGAATTTTTCTTACTTAAGGCTTTTCATAATTAATTTCAGTTTCCTGAACAATTTCACAGAGCGTTGTTTAGGGGTGCAATCCACTTTGCACTCAAGATGATGCATCCTTCAGTTATTTCAACATCTGAGCCTCTTCTGTTGACATTGCAAGCTAACAGAAGTGAACTGCAGCATTGCAAGAGATTCTTCAAAACCTCTCCCCTTTTAGCAGTCTTCTTCACATGCTTTGCAGTTAATTTTCAAAGATGACCATCACATACCTACCCAGTAAATCTCCGGCCTGAAAAGGACGTGTAGGAACTCCTCCATTTTACACAGTCTGTACTCTTACACAGCTAAACTTGCACATCGTCTTAGCACATTCTGGGCAAATAATCTACTTACAGAATTTCCAAGTTTTTATTTCACATCACTGAAAAACACTGAAATGGGAAATCTCTCAAAACATTAGGAATAGAACTTACTTTATCTGGAGATCCCTCAAACTGAAACCAACACAGTAATCAGGACAGACTGAAGTCAATTACTTTCTTCATGTTAACTGTACTGTGTTAATTTTGGCAAGTACTTTCCCCCACTCCTATTGTTGTAGGGTGAAGGGCTGGTATTGCACAGTTAGCAATAAAGCCTCTTGTTCTTCAAATCAGGTCTTAAATGTTATTATATTCACTTACACCAGAAGGTGAAGGACAGAAATCAAGTACATCAGTCACCTCCTTCATTTTTGGTGTAAATAGGTCTGGACAGGCCATATGCATGTTAGGTTGTTCCCCCTCCCTCCCCAAATTAAAGAGAAAGAAAAATTTCATACATATATATAGAATAGGCTGCCGAGGGAGATGGTAGAGTCACCATCCCTGGACATGTTTAAGGAAAGACTGGACATGGCATTCAGTGCTATGGTCTAGTTGACAAGATGGTGTTTGGTCACAGTTTTACTCCATCTCAAAGGTCTTTTCCAATCTTAATTACTCTGATAAATAAGGATCCTTCAATTTTCCTGAATTTAACAAGTAAAAGCCCCTCAGTCAGTAAACTGAAGATCAGGAGTGCAAAATACTGTGTTTTAACCCACTTAGCAAATACCACTCAAGCTCATTAGATATTCCCCATAAACACAGATAATGTTTACCTCCCAGGATTATCCAACTGAAACATGGAGTGCTTGTCTTGATCGCATGAAAGCTTCATCACCCCTGACTAGTAGTGGACTTAGGACCAAAACTCCTCTTTGCTGTCAATGAATTTAATAAAGCACTTGTAACACTGTCTTCTCCTATCCTGTCTGTACCTAATTTCAAAAGTTACTGAAATAGTTCTGTAGATGTTACTATCTATGCATCCTCCAGTGCTGCTTGAACAACTGGCTTATTTTAAACCACAGTAAGACTATTTTATATAGTTTTATATAAGAAATGGAATTTAAGAATACAAAAAAATTCTTTTGTCAGCACTGCTTGCATATACACTTCAGTGAAGTGATTGTCCTGGTTTTGGCTGGGATAGAGTTCATTTTTCCTCAGAAGCTGGTACAGGGCTGTGTTTTGAATTCAGTACAGAATAATGTTTATGACATGATAATATTTTGGTTGTTGCTGAGTACTGTTTACCCTAAATAAGGACTTTTCCAGTGTCTCATGCTCTGCCAGTGAGGAAGTGCACAAAATAAAAGCTGGGAAGGAGCATGGCAGGACAGCTGACCTGAACTGGTCAGGGGGATATTCCAGACTATAGAGCGCCATGCTCAGAAACCGGGGGAGCTACTCAGAAGCAGGGGCCAATCATGGCTTGGGGACAGGCTTGGCATCAGTCTGTGAGTCACTTACTTTTCTTGGGTTTTCTTCTCTCCCTCTCTCTTCATTTATTACTATTATTATTGCTATTATATTTTACTTTGTTTCAATTGTTGACTGTTCCTATCTCAACTCATGATTTTTACCTTTTTTTTTTCCCCAATTCTCCTCCCCACCCCACAGGGTGAGGGGAAGTGAGCAAGCAGCTGTGTGGTGCTTGGTTACCAGTTGGAGTTAAACCACGGCAATGATAAACTACAATTAGCATAAAGCATGGAGACCTAAGCAGAGCTTGAGAAGTTATGTGAATCAGCTACTATCTTTCAGTTCAAGGACTCATTCTAATTATTTAACACCATCACTAAGTTAATTTTTCTTCAGGGAAAATGAACATTCCCTTTAGAAATTAAATCATTCTTACTGTAATGCTTCTAAGCACCTTCTTGACAATAACCACAAGAGCTTCAGCATCTCAAAGGATGCAAATCTAATCTATAAATTGAAAGACATTCAAGACTGTTTTCTTAAATCTAATCTGATGGTGTATAGAAGAATCTCCAAAACACACACAACCGTGTGATTGAGAGTATTCAAAGTGTTTAGCATAAACTACAAAACCACCTGCTTGAAAACTAGGTATGTGTTTCAGCAAAATGAAGCACAGCAAAAGCCCCTCAGGGTAAGCAATTATTAATGGCTGCAAATGCAAATGACAAAGTGAGTGTAAGGAGAGAAGGAAATACCCAAATAACTGTTTGCATTCTCATCAATAAACACACCAAACAGGACTCCAAGTATCAACATCATGTGACCTCACTATAAGTAAAATGCTTTACAGTAAAGCATCAAGTCCTTCAGTAAAACAAACACTCAATATTACTGTCATCTCCTATTGCCATTATTTTCTTCTCCAAAAGATTCTGCACAGCTCTAACTTTGTCTTCATTATAGAATCTTCCAAAACATTCCAAAGAAGTCCAGCTGCTCTTGAAGCTCACCCACTTGAAAAAAATATATGGGACTGCTTCCCCCACCTAACCTTTCCAGCAAAGTACTCACTGTGCCAGTCCGTTAATGTTCAACATGCTGAACACTCAGAAGATTATTTATCAATAATCAATGCAGCTTTACTGTACGATGTTCAACTACATCTTGAGAGCTAAAGCTACAATTAACATGTAATGAATTCGACTTCATATTTTAAAAAGACAAATTAGTTGGTCTACAAACAGTAGAAAGACCTGATGCACATTGAGGGGAAAAAAGTCTACCCAGTACGCTTCTTCAAATCAGTAAGAGTATTTGGGAATACTCAATCAAAAGTTTGCCACTACTGACATCAGTGACAGCTCTGGCATCAACACATCTGAGCTGGCACAAGCTACGAGAGCTTCAGTATTATTTAAATAAGTTTCAGGCACCAAGAATGCACTGTCACAATCCAAAGTGATCCTTTTTTTTTTTTCATTTTTTATCTCTAACATTAGACTCCTATACATATACATATCTCTAACATATACACTCCTATATAACCAGAAGTGCTGAAAACAAAAGAGAAGTGGTTCTCAAAAGGGGGGGAAAAAAGGAAAAAACCCACCACCAAAAACTAAAATCCCACCCACCACACCGTGGGGGGGAAAAGCACCCACAATGATCTCATCACTTGTGTGCAAACATGTTCTGCCTGCCACCAGATCCCAGCATCCTGTTTAAATTGATTACTATGCCCCAGAGCTCAACAGCAATAGTTAAAGCCTAAATTTCACACAATTTCAGCAATTTCATAGATTTATATTTAATAAATTTCATAAATTTCACCAGTTTCAGCAAGGTATTTAGCATCTCAGCCTGTCAAATCAGCCTTTAAATCCCACAAAATGCCAGCAATACATTCATCTGGTAGAGGTCTCATCTCTATAACTAGCTGGTTGGGGTTTGCTACAGCTTCTAATGCTGATTCACAGCAGAAGCATTTCTGTTCTTCTAGGAGTTTCCACAAGTTACCCGTTCTAGCTACAGGAAACTTAGAAGTACAAAAACATACTCTTCAGAGTATAAAAGTACAGCCAACTTTACAGCTTTCCTGCAACTTCCTAAAAAGCCAAACCACCACAGGACAAGATACTTCAAAAGCAGTAGTTAAGGACTTTCTGTCAGAAATAAAAGGGTTGGAAGGGACCTGCAACAATCAGCCAGTCCAATACCTGACCACTTCAAGGCTGCCCAAAAGCTGAAGTGTGTTATTAAGGGCACTGTCCAAGTGTCTCCTAAACCCTGACAGACCTGGGGCACTGACCAGCTCTCTGGGAAGCCTGTTCAGTGTCTGATCAACCTCTCAGTAAAGAGATGCTTCCTTGCATCAGGGAGCCCCGGTGCAATTAAATGACACTTTATACATCACATAATCACTCTGGCAACACCACTAAGTTGGTAAACAACCTCTAAGTCACCTTCTAAATGCAGAAATGAAAAAAAAAAAAAAAAACCAAAACACCCGTGCTACATGGCCTCTTTTTAGTGTGGTAGTTTCACTATGCATCTATGCAATCCTCAAGGATGTTTTAAATAGATTGAAACAAAAGCAAATAAACAAATCCGTAATTATTATTAATCTCAGTTATCCTCTTCAAAACTTTTGAGTATCTTTATACAATCCCTGAGTCTTTCATTTTTAGCACACCGCGTAAAAGCAAGCTAGCTTAAATTCAGTTTCTTGTAAATAAAGGCAGATAGCTCTAAATCATCTGTTTACTGGCCCATGGACCACAAGCTTTAGGATGAACCATGAAGTCTGACAACTTCATGATCTATTTTACATTTTAAAAAATTTTGCATAGCCTTTTCTTTCACCTGCTTTTCCCCACTTTAACCTGTTGTCCTGTCTTTTACAGAATACTGAGGAGTAAGAAAGAGTGATTTAGACACACACAAAAGAATGCTTTTCTCTACAATACATTAAACTTGTAATACAGTTTATTTTCAATTATTTTCTATTTCTAAGTTTGCACAAACACTCAAAACAATCATCAGATTAGTCTGTGTATACCAACCTCTGTTCCAATACCAGGCTGAACACCAGAATATACAGTATCTGGAGGAGGGCCTCCATATTTCCTCTGTCCTGTAGTTACATCCAAAGTGTAACCAGTCCTCTCTAGCAAAGCCTGAAAAAAAAACCAAAAAGACTAGTTACAGGGGAGAGGGCAGTAGGTTAAAATATACAGAATAAAAAATGCATTTCAAGTTAAGCATTTATCTGCTCCTTGCCACACTTGATAACAAGGTATACATGGAGACAGAACCTACAAAAAAACATGTTATTTTGTGGGTTTTAAAAAAACATCATAAACAACAACATTTGTTTTATACTACAAGGTCACTGGAAAGAATTTGTTTGTCTTTTCCCTTATTTTCCATTTTATATGTAGCAACCCAAGAACTCCAGAACACTGGTCAACCAGTCTCAGTGCACTGTATGTATGTAAAAGCTTCATTTAAAAGGACAACTATGACAATTCTTAAATAGATATCGACATTTTGCAATTGTGTGATCACAAAGATGTGCACTTCCAACAAGCACATTCTCTAGAATCTCTATCACACATAAATTTCTTCAAAGCCAAGTGTCAATATACTTATCCAGGTGGTATTGATGCTTTTTAAGAACATCCAAAATTTCTCCAGATAATATTTAGCAGGTAGTAGAGAATAACCAGTATCTTCTAAGTGTTACCTTAATCTTTGCTTCATCTGGTCCCTTTGTTGATTCCTGTACTTTGCTGCCTTGTTTCTCTCTTTGCCTGTAGGTCTTCATAACTCCACATAAAAATGCACTTTTGTTCTGTAGATACAATTTACAAAACAATTCAATAGTATGTATGACAAGCCCTGGGAATCCAGTGAATCTTATATTCCATACCATGAGGTCAATATTTCAAGTCAATGCAATAAATCAAACATTAAAGAATCATTTAGGAAAATCCAACAATTAATTGAATAAACTTGTCAGATTGAAAAAGTCTTCATTTTACCCCATTTTCTCAATTGCATGCTCACTTTTATCATCTGGGAGCTTTTGCTTTGCACTCAAATACCTACACATTTAAGGCAATTTTTAAACACACTTGTGATTTGGGTTTGAAATATAAGAATACAGCAACATCAATGAATTTCTAAATTACACCTCTCCTGCTAGTAGTGCCAGAACACTATTTATACTTATGTGCTCACACTCCTGGAGCTCTCACCTTACCTGTACATGCGACAGGTCACTTTCTTTAAACTGCTGTAATACAGAGAGGGCTCCTTCTTCATTAAATTCCCTAAGAGCATCAATTGCTCTTTCATCAAGATCGACATAAGCTACCAACCCTAAAAGTTAAAGATAAAGAAGTTACAGATTTCTATTGAATTTCATACAAACTAAGAACTATGCAGTTTGCTTTTAAAGTCAAAAAGTTACACTCCATAGCAACAGAGTTATACATTTAATTACATACTCCTACAAAAGTATATGAAAGAACATGAGTACAACAATGGAAAAAAGTTAAATTAAAATGTATATACCTAAGCACTAGCTGAGGTGTAAGATTATACCCCATGTTAAACAGTTTTCTAACATTCAGGAATGCAATCTGCTGCATAAAAGCAGTATTACACACCAGGTCTGAAACAATGAACTTTGGCTCATTTCTAATAATTTGAATTTTGTTTATTTATCTTTCATTTTAAATTCCACACGTTCTTCTCTTGAACTGAACTGTTCTAGAATAAGCTGAACCATCAACATTACAGGTATCCTACTGTATGGAAAAAAGGAGCTACCTAACTGATGATCAAATATTTAGGAAGCTGTACCCCACAAAATAATAGCAGCAAAACAGCTTGTTCACTCTTTCCTCCACCTTGAAAAAAGCAGGAATCAGTGGACTCCATGTAAATACTAAACAGTGTTTGGGGTCTTTTTAACTCATTTTGTTGCTCTATGAAGTTCCAAGAGCAGGATTCAAAATGTGTTATTTTGAGCCCTGCTATGTACCCAAAAAGGCTAATGTTAATTTTAGAGGTACAGACTCCCCCAAGAAACATTGGACCAGTTCTGAAGCATGCTTTTCTTTTTAAGGATCTTTACAGATTATTTTTTTCCTTTCCTTATGCACTTGCATAAGCTGTGAAGTGTGACAAACAAATTTTAAGATTTGTACTTTTTAAATGATACATCCAAATTTAGGACAGATACCAAGAACTCCACACACTTTGCAACAGCTTGATCTTCAAAATACACAGATGATTTCACTGCTACTTGGTTTCAAAAACGCACAGTAGTGCCAAGCCCAAGGACTACATTTCAGAAATGATCCTGCATATTGGAAGGCACCTGTATCTTTCATAGAAGTCCTCAGCAGATTAAAAATCCCTAAATTCAATCCCAAATTTGGCTAGGGTGTCAAAAGTAGTTTACTTCACTGACAAACCCCTGCAAAATGCAAACATCTTCCGTAGCACTAATGAAGTGTGAATAAATGTTTTCAGGTTACTCATGCAGTGGAATTATACTTGGTAGTCAAGTTCTGGGCTAAAAAGCTTTTAAATTCCTTAAGAACTCCTCACCACACAACCTAACTGCAACACATGTTAGAGCCCCACGAGTTCCTTTGCCCAGGCCTTTACACCTTCTCTCACACCATCAAGTGCACCTCATTGTGACCCACAGTTGGAAAGTGCATCTCTAAAGCCAATAAAATCTGGCAAAGGCTTGATGAAAGCTCACTGTGACTGACTTCCAAAAGACATCACCCACGTGAGCCAGAGTATCACACTGAGGATTGATGAGGTATTGGTTTTGAACTGCCTTCATTTAATTAGTGGAATTTTAACTCTTTTCAACAAAAACTGACATCTTGCCACCAAGGCATTCAAGATAAGCATATAGAGCAGTTCTACTGCTTCTTGTAAGTCTGTTCACAGAACACACTCTAAAGAGGAAAAGAAAACCTCTGTTATAGGACAAAATAACAGGGTGGTTATAAAAACAAAATAGAAAAACCTCTGTATATAAAGAAACCTCTCCATAAGTTGTAGAGACCATTTGCTACCAGCAAGGTATTACTCAACTTGCTAGATAGCTTAGTCCTCAACTTTGTTAAAAAGCAGTTAGTGTCAAGCTGAACATTTCAGTGTAAAAAGCAACATGGATTAACTGTCCACTCAGAACGAGAGAACAAAAAACGCACAGGCAGACTCAATTCAAATGTAGTCCCAGGCAAGACAAGCTAATTGCTTCCCTCACTAAGTCGCCTATTCAGCCTTTGAGTGTTTTAGAACCACTGTGAGCAGTTGACAGTACATAAGTAAAAGCAAAATGATGATTTTGATTGAAGAAAAAAAAAGTATCGTTTAGTATGTGCAAACATACATCTTCATTTGAAAACGTCTAAGAAACTAGTGCTCTGTGCCCTAAAGCAACTAAGATATCACATACAGCTCTACAGATGTGTCAAGTAATTAGTCAATGTCAAACCCAATTTGCCTTTAGGGAAGTCAAAGTAGCAAAACATTCAGAGCTACACAGATCAAAAACAATAAATTTTTAAACCTTAATCTATAAAAATTTGAAAATGGTATGCCCTCACTTTCATAACCAATCAGAAACAAGAAATGCATATTATACCTGTCTGAAATATTTCATCAAGTCTCTCTGCCACCTTCTGTGGGAGGCCTGCCTCTATCAGTGTCTTGTAGTGTTCTGTGTGAGTTACACTGGAAGTATCCATTGGTTCTTCCTCTTCTTTTAACTGTACCGCATTACCATTCACCTGATTAGCCATTTTATTATGCTGCTGGAAAAAATTCAGGAGCTATATTACAATAAGCCAGAAATAACTAGTTTGTAGGACAATGCATGATTTATCTAAACTAATTTGTATACATGCTGCAAATCACCTGTATCAAAAGTTTTATTTAATACTTTTTGGATGCAGCTGATCTAAGTTTCAAAAGAAAGTACAACCCTTAGTATTGTGGAAAATGTACATGGAAGAATTTACATAACTTTTTTAAAATGTACTTCATGTACATAACGACATCTAAACTTCATCTGCTGATTGTCGTTAACTGGTTACCATAGCAGCTAGAATGTACAGGGATATGGTAATAACAACCTTCAGCAAAGACTCAAAAGAGCTAATGCTATCCCATTTCCCATTCCTCTACTTTTAAAACAATTGTTTAAACTGTAATGAACACATAACCCTGCAGGGTAGCTTAAGATATAAAAATGTCAATACTTGTTTGCTGATTTCCACTTTCTTGGCTTGTTGCCATGTCTTCCTTCAAACCCAGCATATTGCACAAGACTACCACACGCTTTCTCACAGTGCTGTCAGAACTCAAGGACAGAAACAGAAAAATTGCACTCTAATGCACATTGTCATTTGAAGTTGCAACACAACAGTTTCCATGCTTTCAGTTTCCCTCAAATTCAAGCTCTACAGATCAGTCCAGCTACTTTTTTGATAACATATACCTTATTGGTTTAAAAGGAAGCCATGACTGCAGCATCTTCCGCTCTTATATTAAAAAGACTTGCTTTCAGAATTAACAAACTGATTCCAAACACATGCACTGAAAAATGCACAATTATCTTCTCAAACAATTCCAGTGGGCTTTGCCCAATTCATTAAAAACAGCTTCAATGTCTCAATTAGCCAGCCACCTGATATTTAGTGCTCTCAAATAAAAAGGCTGACAAGAGGCAATTCAACTACCCAGCAGAGAACATCAGGATGGATCAGCTGTTAGGTTCAGAAATGAAACAAGCCTCAGGCTTTAAATGATAGGGCAGAAGTCAATGAGCAGAAGCAAAATGATAACCAGGTAGACAATACAGCATGGTTGGAGCGATGCAATTAACTACTGGAATACAGCTATGAAGACGATTCAAGAACAGGTTTTTTAAAAAATGCTGAACCCTCAAGCTATTTACTATGCTACAAAAGTCTCAAAGCATAACCACACCTCTAGTAGTCCCTTGCATACCCACCCCTTCCAGATTACAGCTTATGAACTTGTTGCAAGACAGCCTATGAAGATTTGCAAGCTAGAGCTAGGGGGGAAAAAAACAACCAACCAATAATTTTTCTTCAGACAGTAATGATTTTACTAAAGCTGTCTTAACTTGAAGGCAAATTTTAGAGATGTAACAGAGCCTCACATTGTTTCTGTCAGATGCCACTTCTTTCAAGCCATTAGTGAGCAAAAGAAAGGAAGTTTTCCATCACTATATGTCGGCAGCTACATAGCATATATATATATATATACACACACACATACACACTCTCACACGTTCTGTTACTTGACAAAGAGAAATTGCTTTCTAACCAATTCAGATACTTAAAAGCAACTCTGACTGTAGCCTATTTACATAAGAAAAAAAAATGCTACCCAAAGGGTACAATAACACTTAACCGCCCTTACAGATATTAACTATCAAAACATAATGAACATCAAGTTTCTATAGGTTACAAACATCACAGAACCCAAAACTCAGCTATGTGTCTGCTTGTTAGATAGTCTCAGCAAGATCTCAAATCTAAAACAGTGCAGGGCAGAGGGGGTTTAGTTACACCAAAAATGCTTTGGGTACAGTATCGTTCTCAACCCTTCTTCTCAAAAACCCACATGCTGAGACACACAAAGATATACAGAGGGGGTATTTTTGTGTTCAGGTTTTTACTGCCTTATAAGATCGGTTATTTACACATAAATTGTCTTCTCTGTACACAAAAAAATCCCAAAAGAACTGAGAGGCTATGGCAATACATAAATACAGAAAAGTTATTTGAAACAATTGCAAGGACCTTCTAAATTACAATGTCTTACGGTGATGCTCATGGACATTTCTTTTGTGAACCCAGAGTAGCTTTCAAGTGTCACATACCCAAAAGATTAATACGTTTCTCAGTGTTGCCTATAACTGAAGAAAGGATTGACAAACTATTCTGTGTCCAGGCAGAAACACCTCCTCTGGAGTTCTGAGAGATGAGATTCACAGCCTAACACCAGGAGAAGGTATCTGCCTTCACCACATTCATCTACCAGTGTGGGCAACAACATGTAACCCCTAAGAAACAGAATACTACATAGCACTACAGCTCAAAGACTTTTTGACAATGTCAATTAAGACTCTGCATCTTAATTCACTAGCTGTATGGTTTATTTTGCTTAAGAATTAGTGTCCTCATAAAAACTAAAATCAAATGCAATGCACATTCAGTTTGAGTGTTCAAATTTAGCTATTTCCTGTCACATGAACTTAATTTAAAAGGTTTTCTTAAAGAAATGTACGGTGGAAAATGTTAAGGTCTTCAGGGTGTGAGAGCATCCAGAAGAAATATATTTCTTTTCACAGTTATAGCAATAGATTCCCTAATGGCTTTGTAAGCTTGGCCTGAAATCTGAGATTAAACTGACTTTTCTTCCTTGAAGATTACTAACAAGCAAAATTACATCTCTTAAAATACTGAATCTGCACTCTGAGTTCAGCAGATATATGTGGGTGAAAGTCATAGCTGAAAAAGACTGCTTAGCTCCCCCTCTAGGTAACATGAGCTAGATTTAGCTGACAAGAAAAATATTTTTAATTTTTAATATTTTAAATTTAATTTTATCAGTAAGTAAAACTTGCAATAATTTCATTAACATTTTTGTTCTCCTCTAAAAAAAAAAAATATTAAAAGCACCTTAGAGAAAAAGAGGAGTGACATCTCTGTTTGCATGCGCAGTGTGTCCACGTGACCCAGCCTATGACAGACCAGGCCACGCAGAGGAGCACCAGCATGTACTCAGAAGTTTTTCATCTGCATTAAGTCAAATATCCAGAAGAGAGGGAGACTGGTTGACTGGAAAAGATTTCAAGGGTGGATTACAAGTAAAGAATTATGTATATTAGTATGTGTGGGATATGTATTTGTTTTTAAAACATGCAGAAACAAATGAATTTAAAACAACGTACACAAAACCGTGCTCACCAAATGAGCGGAAGTAATACAAACTGGGGGCAACTTTACACAGGCAAGGAGAATTCCCTCTGGTGCCTGAGGGGTTACCTAGCTTCACCACCTCCCAACTGTGCACACGGGAAAGAAAGGGGCTCGTTTCAAGCTTCACACTGTTTCCAACAATGCTTTCCTGAAGACCATAAATACTTCATGATAAAACATGTTTTAAGCCATTCACTATCTTTCACCCAGAATTCCTGCATCTCGAGAGAGTAATTTACAAAATGACTAGTCCCCTTTTAAAGCCCTCATATGACAAGTAGGAAGTTAAAACTACAGGTACTTCCAGTGTTTCATAACTGACATGGCTCAAATAGTTTTTTTCCCAGAAAACAAAAAAAATGAACACAGACCTGAGGCTGATAGCATATGGCATCTTGAAAAGACAAACCTGATCTCAGCCTCAATCTGACAACCACTGGTTAAAGAGCCATGATGTTACTATTCCCTGTATTTTATACCATGCCTTTAACAGAGGTTGCCACCTACAGACTATCTAAGTATAACTCCATCCAATTAGTTATAAATTCAATCTAGCTAACTTAAAACATGGTTAGTAACAGCTTAAATGAGCAGGAAAGGCAATTTCTGGCAAAAGGACAATATCTCAAACTACCATGACCAACTTCACAGCGATTATACACCAATACTGTTTTCAGCCTCCTGCTGAAAACTTTCACACATGAACTGAACTTGTTTAGCACAGGTGCACAGGAAACCAATTAATTCATACACAAAAACTCTGCATCAAAGTCATTCTGCTTCATTATGTTACTGCTCCTTCTATCCAATATACTATCTGTGTCAAGCACTTAAGTCATACCACATTAAAAATAATGCTGAAGGAAGTTTGGGGGCATTTGTTAGGTTTTGTTGTTTAAATTGACCACAAGGAAACAAGCATCATTCCTATAGTTTATGCCTCACACTTCCAGAACGTTCCTGTCAAAACAGGAAGATAAACACATGAGTGGGGGGAAGATAAGAGTTCACATTTAAAGAGTGAACTGGGGATTTACTAAAACCTCACTCATTAACAAACATTTTTGTACACAAACGCATGTACAAAAGGGCAGGCCTTTCATTTTGTACATGATAACCATTTCTTTCATACCATAGCTTATTCAATACAGAAAGTACAGTTTAATAGCTTAATTATGCTTTAATAAACATTTCTTAGAATGAATTACAAGAAAATTTAGTAAGTTATTGCAGGCTGAAGACCTTTACAACATTAGCCCAGTTTCCTCACTATCTATGCCAAAATACAGCTGGCACCTTCACCCCTCCAGCACAGAGTTCTCAGCCCTCCTCGTTCCACAGCCCCATGCAATGAAAAAATCTGAGAACCTCCAGCATGATGCTAAGCAAGAGACCAGCACAGCCCTCGAAAACTCTGAAATTCTGCTTCAATACCCATACAACTATCTCTGGGAGATGACTTCAGCACAGCAGGTTAGCAAGATGTCTATCAATGCCATTAAAACGCAACACTGATCACATCCTCCTCCTATAGAGCTCCTATGTTATGCTAACCTTAAACATAAAATCTGTACATGCTCATTTCTCACTGAAATTGGCCACTGAAAGCTCATCTGGTTGTTTGGGTTGTGCTGAACAACGCTTATGGCACTCAAGTTCAAAGCAACACCTAACAAAAATGAGCTTTGTTCTGAAGAATTTATCCTCAGAGAATTTTTCAGATCTCTGCCTAAGAAAGCGGGAAGCACTGGGACTTTTTGACAAAACTAGGAACGTGAGCGTTAGCAGGAGGCTCAAGTATTATTTCAAGTGTTCACAACTAGACAGAAAAACTGATAGACAAGGATATGAAGTACTCATGGGAAATACAATTTCTAGGATACAGAATTATCAAGCAGACACTGCTCGTTTGCAACCACCACAGTTTGCTCAGGTTAAAAAACCCCTATACTGCGAGATGCAGAATTCTGGTTCTATTACCTTTACCTAGGAGTTTTAAAAAGAAAAAAAAAATCGGTGTTAAAGTAAAAAAAAAAAAAAAAACAAACAGACAAAAACCAAACCACCAGCTTCATGAGCATTAATGCCCTTTGCAGCAGGAAGTGCTGGCGGGATCCTTTAGTGCCCTGTACTCGGGAAAGGTAACCCAGCATAGTGTTTCATGAAGAGTAGTCCAGCACAGCTTATGTACTTAAGTAGGTAAGCACGTTCAAATGCTGACAGGTAAGAAGGCTGCTCAGACCCAGTAACTAGAGTCTTAGTTTAAAAATAATTTTAATAACGATTCATTTAAGCAAAATTTTTCAAGGTTTAGTAAAGGCGTTTGGTAAAAGTTAATTTAGGAGAAACAATGTCGTAACAACAAAACTCTGGAGAATTCCTGCTTCAAGCATTTGTCAAGCGCTATTCTCTGGATGGAAGCGCGAAGCGCAGACCCGAGCCCTGCGGGTGGTGCCGCCTGTCTTTCCCTACAGCGGCTCTATCACATCATGCGCCGTCTGAGACCGGAGAACGCCCTGCGACAGTGACGCGATCGCTGCTGGGAACGTTGCTGGGTCCCCCGGGGCCCAACATAGCCCGGAGGGCCCGCGCACTGCCCCAGCCCGCAGCCTCGCAGAGGCGCGTCCAGGCCGCCCGTCACATGCACTCCTGACCCCCACGGCGGGGCGGAGCGGGCCGCCCCCCCCAACCCCAGGCCC
>VYXB01001103.1:137090-168068 GCA_013397135.1 Pachyramphus minor
CGGCCCGGCCCTCCGGCAGCCCTAGCGGTGCCCGGGGGGGTCCCGCGCTGGGCTCCCTGGGGGCTGTACCATCCGGCCCTGAGCGCGGCTCCCCCGTGCCCGGCTTGGGGACCTGACCCCGTGGTCCCTTCCCTGTACCAGGACTTGGGGCGCAGCGTGGGTGTTTTACCTGAGCTACCCGCACAGAGGCCGTGCCGGTTCGGCAGATCCGTATTTTTTTAAATAAAGCTGAACGATAAATATAAATACGTGGCTTGGTTTTGGCGTAGTACTGTGAAGAGCAAAAAGTGAACTGAAATGAATTAAATAACTTGTGGTCGGAGTGAAATGAATTTGTGTATTTGCATCGGTATCGCTTTATGTATTTAAAAGGCTGTACTGCCAATAGACAATAAAAGCAATAGTGCAGTGTTTTCCAAGGAATCACAGCGACAGGGCTGCTGGAGGAGTAAGGGGAGGGGAAAAGGCACAGCTGTAGAGCAAGCCGTAGGATAGATGTGCAGAAGTGCTCTGCAGGATTTTTTTATGGTTAAAATATAACGCTAAAAATACTGTTGTGCTATAGAAAAGGCTCAAACGTTTGCTTTGCTACAGCTTCAGTAAAATAACTACAGGCTTGGGATGAGCAAAAAGTATTGTGAATTTTAGTAGGGGACGATGGTGACTGGTGTAGTAATCACATGAAAACCAGCTAAGGATGTTGTAATGGTCAGTTAATGCAGGTCTCTCTTGTTCTTCAGGTAAAGCAAATTGAAAAACGAGACTCTGTTTTAACATCAAAAAACCAGATTGACAGGCTGACCCGACCTGGATCTTCCTATTTCAACTTGAACCCTTTTGAGGTTAGTTTGAACATTTTGTCCTCCTTTCTGACTTAGTCTATCAACTTTCCAATTTTCTGAGTATTTTATTGCAGTAAAAGATTGAACATAAAGGAAAAAAAATCTCTAGGTACAGATTACTGTGCAAAAGTTTTGCAGAAGGCAGAAGGATGGTATCTGTCTGCTCTCTCTCACTGATGGCAGCACAAACTATGTTCTTTTGTCACATTTCCCTCATGCAACATCATTGGAAGATTTGGCAGATCAGTGCTGGGTGCTTTCTGAACAGAAAAGTAACAGCTGGTGGTGGCAGCTTGGCAAGTTCTGGTCAGAGCTCTCTTAATTCAGCATTTCTAATTGTGTGTTTTGTTTTGAGTGTTCATCCCACTGAACTTGTGTGGCCTGAAGAACACAGTAAATAATTAATCTGGTATTTAGCTGGAGCTGGCTTTCCCTGTGTGTATTCCTTCCTGATATCTTCTCTGCCTTTTTAAAGCCCCAGGTGCTTTTTGTAGACCCAGTTCAGGGCTGATCAGGCAGCTCAGTTGGCAGATTCACTCTGACAACATTCAGTTTTGTGTAGATCTTACTACTTGACTTGGAGAGTAAATTAAGAAAGCCATTTGGGAGTAGACTGTAGCTTTCCTGTGGGAGAGTGTTTTTTATTTGCAGACTACCGCGAATCTGCTCACTTGTTGCTTAGATCTTCTGTTCAGAAAATTAATTCACAGAAGAGCTCCTAAACTTTGCCACATCCATAAAGATCAATAGACAAGTGGTCTCATTCATGGAAACCAAATAGTAAAACTCTACTGTCTTCTTTTAAAATGATAAAATGAATAAATTCTTACAAATGGTATTTTCCTGCCCAGAGTTCTCAGTTACGAATGACCTGACCAAAGTGTTCCAAAGCCCCCATATGCTTCTGTTTCTGGCAGACTGAGCATTGCTACAGGACTGGTTGAAGGTTCAGACCAGTTTATGGATGGCAGCTGTCTACACAAGACTTGAGTGTAGAAAGGGCACTGGCATAGTCAGAGGAGTCTAGCATTAGTAGAAGTAGAGTGTCACAAACATGATGACTCTTAAAATGTTTTTGTTTTGCTGGGTAAAAATTCATGTTGTGACGGAGGAAGTTTTCTGGCTGTCTGTGTCCAGTGAACAAAGTGTTACAGAATGTGCTGAGTTGGAAGGGACCCATGAGGATCATTGAGTCCAACTTCTGCAAAGGACACCCCAACAATCCCACCCTGTGCCTGAGAGCGTTATCCAAACGCTTCTTGAACTCGGGCTTGGTGCTGTGACCATTGCCCTGGGGAGTCTGTTCCAGTGTGTAGCCATCCTCTGGGTGGAAAACCTTCTCCTGATATCCAGTCTAAACTTCCCCTGACTCAGTTTCGTGCTGTTTCTTTGAGTCCCATCACTGGTCACGAGAATGAAGAGATCAGTACCTCGTGTGGATGTTAAAGACCCCAGTGAAGTCTGACCTCAGTCTCCTCCAGGCTGAACAAACGAAGTGGCCGCAGCCACTCCTCATGAGAGTGTTAGAGCTTACTGCCAGAAACCTGACACATGGAGAATAGCATCAAACTACCTTTGCTCTCGTGGTGTCTTTTAGGTGCTGCAGATGGATCCTGAAGCCACAGATGAAGAGATAAAGAAAAGATTCCGACAGGTATTTGGCTTTTGCACTTGAAGTCCCTGGAAGTAAACTAGAAGTTCTGTTGAGGTTATGGAGCTGGGCTTGGGCACAAGAAAAATGCCGGTAAAGCTGTACCTGGGTAGAGGAGTGGCCATGTTTGGCAGAAATGCATAGAAGAATGCTTGTATCAACAAGAGGGGAGCTGCAGAACTGTCCCTGGTCCATGCATGGTTGGCTGCTTTGCCTGTGCAGTGTGTCAGGGGGCTATTGCAAACTCATATACCCACATATAATCAGCTTACTGAACAGGACTTCAAAGAGAAGATGAAAGCTCATCAGAAATCAGTTACCAAGCTGTAAAAAGGTTTTCTCTGTAATATGGACTTGGATCCAGAACTGTATTTTCTCTGAGGTTTCTTTAAGAATTTCTGTGGACATTTTTGGTGGCTTGGTTACCGGGAACAGCAGCAGCCCTCCTCACTGACCTGTCTCCAACACAGGAAATATTACCCTAGATTCCCTCTGCTGACAGACCTGCAGGAAAAATTTGAGTGTAATCAGTGTATGCAACAAAGAAAGAGTATTTGGAGGACTGTAGCCTCCACCTGAATTAATGGTGTGAGTGCTGGCAGAGGAATGTGCCTGCCATATTGGTGATGGGCTATGGGCTTCTCCTGTACATGGGAAGTGGGAGAATAAACTTTTGGTCTGTGTCTGACTTCTCAGTTCTGCGAGACAATAAACTGGGGCTGTCTCAGCTTTGAGCCGGTAGAACACTACAGGGAGATGTTTTGAAGTCAAGGTGATGAAGTGAAAAAGGTGCATGGAATTGTGTATTGAAGAAATCAAACACCTAAACACAGAATGTGGAACAGCCAACAGAGGGAAAAAAGACAAGTAAATCTGTTCAGGACTGAAGGCAAGCCTTTTCCCTGGGAATTAGAAAGTGGCAGCTGTAGAGTAGTTATTTTGCATTCTTTGGAACCAATGCAGTTTCAGTTGCTGATCTGTACAGCAATAGCAAAAATAAGAGGTTTAAAAAAAATAGCTGTGTGGGGAAAATTTGAAAGAACTTTGTCTGGAAAAGGAATGTGGAGGAGGACATGTGTTTTTCAGCACGGTTGAAATTGCCCTAAGGATGGTATCTGGTATCTGCCAGATAGATCACAGGAAGGAGTGTTCTTAATTTATAGTAAAGTAGCCTAAGGAAAAACTTTACCACTCGTAAATAGTTTGGTGTTCGGACAACCTTAGGGATACTGGAGAACTTCTTGGGAGAATTTGGTTAAGGATGATCTTTGTAGGTTTGGTTTTTGTCAAAACCAAGGATACAAAACTTGTGTGACCAAGGGTTTCATATCAGCCTGGGCACTGTAGCTGAGGGCTGTTTAAATTTTTCCACACTTCCCAAACTCCAGCTTTTCTCCAATAGCCTGTTTGTTAGACAGATTGTTTGATTTATCAGTTTGTACTGACACGTGCTTCTGCATGACTTGTCTGTGTACAAAGGAATGTGATCCGTTGGGATTCTTTCTGTCTGAGACTATTTCCCTCCTCTCAAAAATCTCTGAAATACTCTTCATCTTTTACAATGATCTTGATAGCAAGATCCTTTCTCTTGCAGCTGTCAATATTGGTGCATCCAGACAAAAACCAAGATGATGCAGATAGAGCCCAGAAGGCTTTTGAAGGTAACACTCTTGCCCTTTCTCTGTGTTGCTCTGGGTTAGTAGTTGATGCTGCTTTTCTGGTGCTGGTTTAAATGTTCATTTCAGTGGAGGGCACGAGGGTTGCTGCAGAGGTGCTTTAGCAGGGCTAGAAGCAGCTGTGGGAGCAGCAGCTGTGTGGGGTGGTGGCATTTCAGCAAGTGGCACTAGGTGGCAGCAATGGCGTTGTTGTGTCACAACGGGGACAGACACCTCTGTGAGGTTTTGGGATTGTTCAAAAAAAGCTGTTTAATCTGTACATTAGATTGTATGCAATGACCATACGACAGAAGTAATGTGATGGTTTTAGGTGTATGCTTTGCATCAGAGTGAGGTGTTCTGCACCTTAAACTCACCTCATGCCATATAACTAGAGCTGGTAGGACTGATACTTTCACCTGCTGCCTGCAGAAGGTATTGGAGAGTTCCTGCCATTACTATACCCCAAAAGTCATTTAGCTAATCATGTTATCACTTACCTAGATGTATTTAATAAAAACAAAAAAAACAAACCTGCCAAACAAATGACACCCACAAATTCTAGAAGCCAGATTGGTAATGCCAACAGGTAGCAGTCTTGTGATACCTTGTGGGTGTGACTACTGGTGCGATGAACATTGGTGCTTTTTGTTAGCTGTAGATAAAGCGTACAAGCTGCTGCTAGATCAGGAGCAAAAGAAGAGAGCCTTGGATGTGATACAGGCAGGAAAAGAATATGTGGAACACACTGTAAGTATGGGAACATCTAGGGTTGGGGGTGAGTGGTAATCAGTCAAATCAATCAAACCTTGTAATGCAGCTGGGCGGGTGGGCTCCGAGCTCTTCACAGCAGGAACAAGTCTGCTGTGTGCAGGACTGCTGTTGAGCTCAGTGCTAGATAATTCAGTGAAATTCAGTACTTGAAATAATTAGGTCAGATCACATGATCTGACCTAAATATTTTTTTTCCAAGTCTGTGAATGAATGATGCAGTTCAGATGTGTGTAGGTAGAAGAGAATAGGTGGTGACAGCAGGAGACTGGGAAGTTTGGAGGATACTGACCTATAAGGAGCTTGGGTTGCACTGGCCAAGAAGCTAATTGAGTGATGTGGGTGGGCTAGAACACAACAAGCTTGGAAGAAGCAGATGATGTGGGAGAACTCAGATACTCTTAGCACCAGGGACACTTGATGTTCTGCTTGTTGTTGTTAGTCACTTGAATATCAAATAGCAAAATAAACTTCCTGCTGTTTTGGGTGGTGTATATTTGATAAGAATATATCTGTTAAAAAAACCCAGAAGGGATTGTTTTGAAGGAATAGTATCTAACATAATACTTTTAATTACTACAGTTTGTGCGATAGTGATCTTGTAAGTTTTTATCTGGGCCTAGAAGAGTTTAGTCTAAAATAAAAAATTCAATGCAATCAAGAATGGACTTCTTCCGGCATGTTGGAGTAGGAATGCAGAACTAGTTGGATACAAGTATGTTAGGCCTATAAGACTTCTAAGGTTCTTATTTTTGTTCCTAATCTTTAGGTGAAAGAAAAAAAGAAACAGTTGAAGAAGGATGGAAAACCTCCCACTGTAGAGGAGGATGACCCTGAAGTTGTAAGTCATACACTGTTCAGAGAAACTAGGGAGTACAAAACATGTTTTGATGAATTAAGATTCAAAACCAGTGAAGAAGTATTTATTAGACTTGTTACTGTTGTAAATCCTTACAGTTACAGAAGAACAAATTCTAATTAGTCACTGTAGAGTACCATGAGTTGGGTGATATTCCTGTATTTTGGAAAATAGTTTAACTGTAGTGTAAAGAGTAAATATATCAGGAGATTAAATTGACCAAATTACCCTAGTTTTTTGGAGCAATCCTTCATTGCTTGTGCATCATGCAGTCTTTTTTGAGTTTAATGTCTTGTTGTCTTCTGACAGCTGGAACTGTGACATTCCTGCTGCCTGTGGAGGCATGTGTAGGACCCACTGCAGTGTGGCTAAAATGAGCTCTGTGAGGTTTTTGGGTGAGAGCTGTTCTAGCTGTTTCTTCCATATAGCATGGAGGACAGATGTGCTGTTCTGCAACAAATCACTTGTCTTAAAAAAGGCATGGCATAATTTAGGGTTTTTTACCTGGGTTCTAGTCTGAAGAAGTGATATGAGAGGCTGTAACAGTAACAGATGATTTCCAAACACTGACTTCATTAGTCTTACTTTTGTCACCTTTTTTTTTTGTGGAAAGTGATTTTTTTCCTGCTGATATCAACACAGTAACCCCATAACCATCCTATTTTCCATTGATTTTCATAAGTCTCTTGCTGTTCTTCAGTAACAAAGGTTGTTTTGAGTATACTGATTTCCTACTGGGAAGCCAATGCTAGAGTTTTACAATACATCAAGAAGATCTGCTGAAAAATTACTCTCTAAACAGTGACTATTTTGCCTTTTTTTGTCAAAAGTAAAATTGCAAGACTTAAGAGAGTTTGAAATGAACAGTTGATACAAATTAAAACAAGACTAATAATGAGGCTAATATGTGGTTGTTTCCTGGTGCCAGGGCCAGCATTTAGTCAGCAGTGGTTTATGCCTTTTTGTGTGCTGCTGCTATTGACTACTGTCAGGGTAGGATAAGGGTTATGTGGGCACACCTATGGTTCACTTTCTTATGCTTCTTACATTCATATGTAAAACAGACTTTAGCTATTTTAATGGGCAATATTTTAAGACTGGATTTGTGTTTTACAGTTCAAACAAGCTGTATACAAACAGACAATGAAGCTCTTTGCTGAACTGGAAATTAAGAGGAAAGAAAGAGAAGCAAAAGAAATGCATGAAAGGTATAAGCAGTGTTCTGCTTGTGCAGTTCAGGCTCTTCTTCCCCCTCATGCTTCCTCAGAGAAAACACAGGACCATAGAGTCTTCAAATAGTCCTACGTTGGAATGAACCTGTGGAGATCCTCTGGTCTGACCTCCTGCTGAAGTTAAGGCCTTGGATTAGATTAACAAGGGTCCTGTCAAGCTGACCTCCAATAATGTAGATTCCCCCACTTTTCTGGGCAGCCAGTGGGTTGTGGAGCTCTGTGCTTGAGAAAAGCACACAGGAAATTTGCACTCCTGTGTTGAAGGCATCGATATATTTGATATGCTTATATTCTCTTATGTGTACACATGGAGGCCAGCCACAACAGTGAAATGGTGACACAATTCTGCACACTGTTGGTATGCAAATGATTGAATTTTAGTTTTAATGAAGTGTCAGAAATACCCTGTGGCATTTGTGATCCTGAACTATTTTAGGTGTTTTGATCATATGTTGCCTGAATGCTCACTGGATGCACTTTCTGGAGAAGGGTTCTGTGCTGGTCAGTGAGGTGGGAGATGGCTGCAGGACACTGCTTTTGATTGCAGGTGAAAATTAGGGGGATAAAAATTTAATTCCTACCTTGGATGTTCAAGGGGCTGTTAACTTCTCAAAATGTGTACTCTCAACAGTTTTAGAGACTTAGCACTAGAGTTATGAAGGAGTCCAGCTTGTTTTGCTGAGCAGGAGAAGCTGATTCACTAATTGTGTGCATGTTGTCAGTGGGGTCAAACCATCTTCTCTGCTTGCTGCTCTTCCAAATTTGAAACAAAATTCTATGTGCTGTGCTATTTAGGTGTGCATATATATCTCTTCTCTAGTCTGTCAAGACATCAGAAGAGCTTTCCAAAATGTTCTGAAAGTACTACTGTTTCTTTATCTTCTACTGTTTCTACATCTTCACAAGTAGATGCTTGTGGGTTCATGACTTCTATGTGGTTTCTCTTGCAGGAAGCGGCAGAGGGAAGAGGAAATTGAAGCACAAGAGAAAGCTAAACGAGAACGAGAATGGCAGAAGAACTTTGAGGTAATTACCCGCTTAATTTATAGGATGGGCCTCAGCAATTCTTGGCTAGGCTGCATGGGGTGCCCATAGAGAGATGAGAGACCTTTTGTATGCAATCTCTAAGATAATTTAAGTAAAAGATCTGCACTAGCCTGGGTGGTCCATGTGTAGAGAGAATATCACCCGTGCAGAAACAGGTCTGGTAAGTTAAGGTATAGTATTGTTCACCTATGTCAGCAGTTCATTCTTGTCTCTAGTTGTGAATTTGAATTGTTGCTTAGCCCAGATCACTGGAGACCAGCAAAACTTAATCTGGCAACTGCTTGTGTGGGCTGTTGGTGGTGCTTCCCAGTCTGGTTGCTAACACTTATGGAATCTGTGTCTCCTCTGAATATCAGAAACATGATTGGCAGTCACTTCCCTGTACTCTGCCATGCTGCTATCAGGATTTAGGCATGTCCAAAGTAGTTTGTGGTGGTTGTGCTGCTATTCTAGGGGTCAAACCTACAGCCCACCAAGATACTCGATCTAGCCTGTAACTGTTCCTTCATTACACACCTGAGATGTGCAGGGGTGGTGGGCAGGAAAGGAGTCAGTAAGGATGTGCAGGACCTCATGAAAGAATGAGCTAGATTGTTCATTTAATCCACAGCCAGAGCCCAGTCTTATGTTAAAAAGGACTTTAAAAAAGGCAGTATCTGGGACAGGAGTGTATGAACTGGACCGGCACCCTGTGGAAAGTGGACCACTAGGATGTCTCTGAACACTCAGTAGGGAAGAGTTTGTGGTTATGTGCTGTATAACAGGTATATAAGAGCTGAATATTCTGGAAAACTTGTTTAATGCTTCTGTGTTTAGTGTGCTGTGGGTTTTGTCATGCAGTGCCAGAGAGCTAAATTCAGTGTGTCACTGGCCTTGCTGCTGGCAGAGGTTCTGTGTTCTCACACCAGGATGGCCACAGAGGATGGATGTCACTGCTGTAGGGGTGCAGTAAAGCACAGCAGTTGGGGGTATGGGAGCAACTGTCACAAATAAGGATGGAGCAAAGGGGAGCTGCAGAACTCTTGATACTGTAGCTCTGAGCACCTATGTGTCCTTTGCCACTGCTGGACAGCTGAAGCTCTGCACCAGCAGAAATAGGCCTCTCATTCTTGTGTATCCCAAGGATTCATTTTGGACATTTACGCCCAGCTTTGACACTGTCTTTTCATGTCGATTAAATGGTCACCAGCAAGGCTGGAGAAGACCAGTGCAGGTGTTACCTGCAGATGTATTGGGGGTGCAGTATGCCCCAGTATACAGATCCCTGCTAGTGCTGGGCCCTGTACCATCCTGCCATGGGAAGGAGGGAGGGAAGCAGCTGCTGTAGCCAGAGCCCATCTGCAGCACCAGTATTGTGGAGATGGGCCTCGAGTGGATGGATCCCATGCTGTGAAGTGGATCATCCCTGGACTTAGTCTGTCCTACTGTGAAACTTGCAGCCTGTATTGATCCTAGGTTGGCTTTGTGGGGAGATTTGGGGTTGGTGGTTTTATTTTTTTAATTTTTATTTTTTTGTTGTCTCCTCAGGAAAGATTTCTGCTGCTCTGCAGGTAGGGCAGGGAGAGGAGAAAAGTGCACCAGAGACCTTTTCTCATTGTGTCAGTATGGTGAGACTTGGGGTGAGAAGCATGAGAGAAGGCAGCAGTATGTTTTCCTTCTCTCTTCTCCCTGCCTCCAAGCTGCAGCACCAGGAGAGCGAGGAGGTGAGGCAGAGAAAGGAGATGGCATGTTCTGGGCTGACAGATTAGGAACAGCCGTTGGAGAGGAGGTTTCTTTTTTCCTTTACATGTTAGAGGATTCAGCTGAGACTAGTCAGGACTGCCCAACCCAAGCTGGCTGTTTCTGAAACGAGAAACCAGCAGAGTGCTTATGCTGGTGTGTGTAAGCACACTTGTAGTTCCACTGCACTGTGTTGCTCTGGCTCTTCCTGGTGTCTGTGTGTCTTTGGCTGTCAGGGTCTGCTGGATAAGGGAAAATTGCTACTGATCTCTTGAAATGGGTATATACTGCCTGTGCTCTGCCTCTTGCACTTCTTAAGTCTCCACTTCCTCTCTATTGTTCCCAGGAAAGTCGGGATGGTCGTGTAGACAGCTGGAGAAATTTCCAGGCAAATACAAAGGGGAAGAAAGAAAAGAAAAACAGGACCTTCCTGAGACCTCCCAAAGTAAAAATGGAGCAGCGTGAATGATCCCAAATTCACTGCCCAAATGCAGCTCCTCAGTCCCCTCTCTGCTTTTAAGGACTCGTTGGCACCTAGAGTAAGATATGCTTTTTAGTAGACTGTTTGTTTCCAGTACAATTAATTATTGGTTGAAGTATTTTTTGTACTCAGTCCATTTGAAGTAGGGCCAGAGAATGACCCCGGCCAGGGCTACACATAGAACACTTGGCTTAGGAGAGTCCCTGCCATTCCTGCTGCCCCTGTGTCTGCTGCCCTGTAACTCGGTGTTTTGTACTTCACAGAAACTGTGCTGTTTCATCATTTCTGTTTCTAGCTTGAGAGCTGAACAAAGTATTGGAAATGCATCCAAACCTTTCCAGGCACCATCTTTCTCAGCAAGTTCAGCTTGGGAAGGATCTGGACTGGCTCTGGGATTGTGCTTCCAGCACTCTGCAGTGCAGCTGGCCGGCTGTTAAGTCCTGCAGCTCCTCACTGCATTGAGTGGTGCTTGGAAGAAACCTGACCCCAAGATCTGATTTCCAAACTAAAATCCCAGCTCTCAGGCTTAGACTTCTGTTAATCTCAGTGACCAGCTGGTCACTTCCTATAAAGAAAAATAACTTCTCTTGATTAATAGTTAAGCTGCAATCGTCTGTATGTAAAATAAATTTTTACCCAAATTACTGTTTTTTCCTTGGAATTATTAAAAAATGCAATAGCAAGGGTGTGAATGGAGTGCTACCACTGAGATGGTGCTGCTCTTCAGCATGCACACGTCACCCAGTAAGGGTCTGCTGCCACCCCGAAGACTGTTCTGGCTTGTATTTTGAAGTGACAGTCCTCAGAGAGGTACCCAGGAGGCTGGGAGAGGATGGCTCATCCCGGGATGCTGCCTGGGTGGAGGCAGGTGTGCCTGCTCTGTGCTGAGGACTGAGCTTGTGGCTGGGCCATGGGGGACTGTGGATGTGTTGGGAGGACTTGTGCACCTGTCAGGAGCGTAACTCCTCAGAGCTGTTGGGTGAACTCAAACTCATGTCTTTGGATTTCTAAATTGCTGCTTTCTGTGTATTGTATGCTTTTTAAGAGATTCTGAGTTATTTAATGGAATGTGCTACAGACTGGCGTGCACTGGGCAGGCTCCTCTGGAGACCATTCCACAGGCTCTTCCCATCTGTCCTCAGGGCCATCCTCATACCTAGGTCCCGTGAGGAGCTGCTTTCATGAAGGTGATGCTTTCCTTCCTCCTCACTGCTGTTAGCCACCTCCTTTCACTTGTCTTTAAGTGAATGTGGTCCTTTGTGCTGCTCCTTGAGCAATGGCTCAGTCTGGCAGGATTGGTTCTGCCAGCCCTGGAGAGGTGCCTCCAGCTGCTTTTGTCCCAGCTCTCAGTTTTGGTGAACTGCCTCCTATGCCTGCTGAGGAGAGACATGACCAAGTTGTTGTGTTACACAACAGGTGTCTGCAGGAAGAGCAGTTCCCAGGGAAGGTAGTGCTTCCTGATGGGACCAGGAACCAGCTGAACCTGCTGAAGGGGGTGGTGCTCTCCCCTCAGCTTCCTTTCTCTTCCTCTCATGCACTGGTCTCTGTGACCAGATGTAAAATGAATTATCCTTCCCATATAAAACTAAGGTATTTTGGTACTTTATACATTAAATAGCTCTTAACACATCAGAACACAGTTCGTATTTCCTGTGTAAACACAGGAACTTGTCCTGTGAGTGTAACCTGCTAAATAGATCCCTTGAGCTGAACCTCGAGGGGCAAAACATTGCCTAAAGAGTATCACGTTGGGGATGTTTGGGTGGCACATGAGCCAAACACTAATTAGCAGCAACAGACTAAGATGGGCTGACAGGTCTGGGAGACACTGAACTGTGCAGCATCTCTGTTCAGGCACTGAAATTACTTTTTATTGACAGAACTTCATCCTCCAGTAACTGAGAATGCATTGGTAGGACAAAACTTCCTTGTCAAGGCAGCAGTTGGCCACATTTGTTCTGGGGAAAATGTCAGTTCGCTTGTGGTGCTGCCTATCAGATGCAATCTCCTCTGCTCCTTGGCTGTAAGACATGAGCAGTGCTAGGCAGCAGCTCACACCATCAGAGTGGTTCCAACTGCAGTTTCTTCGTGCCCAGAGGACATGCTGCCCCTCCAACCTGTCTGCCTTTTCTTCCCTGTCACAGTATTTCTGTTTTAAAGATCTGTCCCCATCACTTTTGTCCCAGGGTCCTTCCCTTTGGCCCTGAAACACTGGTCTCTAGCAGCATTTCTTTGCTGATGGTGTAATGTCTTTGCTGCTCTTTCAGATCTTTTCTTTACTTTTTTTTTCAGGTAGCTCAGGATAGGCCCTGTGAGAACTTGAAACATTTGTAAGAGCCATATTAAGCTCTGATTCTGCTTCTCAGAACTGTGTGTGTTGACGAGAATGTGCCCAGGGCAGTAGATCACCTCTGGCTCTTGAGGGGTGCAGCTGGGGCCACAGTCACAATGTCCAGGTCTGTGGGCTTCTGCAGTGCAGTCATTGTTTTCCAGTGGATCTGACTGCGTTGGTACAGCTTGCAACAGCACTCTTTCATTCTCAATTTAGCTGTTCCTGTTTCCTTTGCTTCCTGCCCTGCCTATCATATGCTTCTGTGTCTACATATGCAGTTTTTCCTGTCTTATCTACCCAGCCAAGTCCTGAGGAGCTTCCCATCTGCCAGGGGGGCTTGGGCTGCACTGAAGTACCTGGCCCTTCTCTGAATATTTCTCCACTCCACTGGGAGGTTAATTCTGATCCTTGTGTGCTTTGTAGAAACAAACTGTTCTGAATTGCCTGGGTATATACGAGTACACAATGTGGATCCCCATGGATGCCAAGGCAGTGGGATGAATTGAGTGGAATGCTGTCTAATTTCAAAAGGTAGAGATGTGTAGGGGAAGGGATCTCTAGGCCTCCTCCTTCCCTGGAGCTCTTTTTGGGTCAGTGGTTCTCATAGACTAAACTGTTTGCCCTTGATGTGCAGGACCAGAAAATTCATCAGTGGGAATAAGGAGTAACTTTGTTTTCTTTCAGAAGGAAAAAAGGTACCAGAGAGCTGCAGAAGCGCCTTTCAGTAGGGTCTTGGCTTTGATTTCCCATGGAAATAACTTCTCCTGCATGTCCAGTTCCCACAGGTGTACATGGGAGTCAACCAGAGTCTGGCTTTGTTTTCTGGAAGTCCAGAGGTCACTCCTGAAGCTCTTGGTTTCAATCTGAGGAAGGGAGCTTGCCTTCCCCTCCCTATGCACTGTGTATCTGCTGTTCAGCACTAGTGGGATGGGAAAGGACCTTTGCAAGGTACTTGTTTTCTTTTGTCTGAAGATAGAGAAGGGCAACTGCAACAAAACAACTCACATGAGAATAAAGAGGAGGGGGCAGCACCTTCCTGTCTGGTGTCACTGTGCAATTTAGTGATGAGAAAAGAGGATCCCCTGAGTGTGTCGGCAGGCTGAGGTCTCAATTTCACTGGGTAGTAAAGCCATTCAGAAAAGGCTAGACCAGCTTATGGCCTGGGGGCTTAGCCAGAGATGAAATTTCTTCTTGATAATACATAAATCAGTGTTTTACTTAACATTTATCTTAGTTTGGCAAACACAGTGTTGTGCTCTGAATTCACTATCAACCCCTTCTTCCTGGGCAGGAACAGCTTGTTCACTGTGTGCTATTTGTATTTCAGGGCTTAACTAGTTTTGGGGGGATTAACTGCAGCCAGTGAAGTGCTGGATGGAGGGACCCAGGTGAGAAAGATCATACACATGCACAATGCTTGTGCTCTCCTCTCCTTCCAGATGAGAGTTTCTTTTGCTAGTCTTTCTCTTAAAACAACTGAAACTGGAGAAAAACTGTGAGAGGTTGCCTTAATGTAGTGTTTCCCTCAGAAACAGTTGGGTAATAGCAGTGTGGTATGTACAGAGATGGGCTATCTTGTCTTCCTTTTCCTCTTGCAAGCTGCAGTGTGAGCCAGACCTCCCCTGCTCGGGCAGCTGAGTCCTACGTTCCTATGGTTCCCTCGACCTGAGGGAACAGCATGCACTTGTATCAGGGAAGGTTTAGGGATCTCAGGCAAAGATGGTGGTTGGCACTGAACAGGCTCCACAGGGCTATGGGCATGGTCAAGGCTGCCAGAGCTCCAGGAGTGTTTGGACTATGATCTCAGGCATATGGTGGAATTGTTGGAGTGTCTGTGCAGGGCCAGGAGTTGGATTTTGATGATCCTTTTGGGTCTATTCCAACTCAGGACATTCCGTGATTCTGCAACTCACTAGAAGAAAAGGGGCCTTGTCCCATGCTGTGCCCCAGCACAGCGTGCCTGGCCTGGCCCATGTGAGGCTGCACTGCCTAGGTTGGAAACCTCCCCTGCTTGGTTTTCCAGAACTCTTGGCAGCACATCTCCTGCTGCTGGGGCTCCCGTCCCTTCCCCAAGTTAGCTCCTTGCGCTCCCTGGCAGGTGCAGCTCTCACACCCTGGCTTCGTGGTGTACGCAGAAGGGGCCGATGTTTGAGGGTGCAGTCCTCTCAGCTCCAATCTCAGTGCTGCACTGTGCACACTTTGCTCTGGGATGTAGCTGAGCTGCCTGACTCACTGCTGAGGCTCAGCAGCCTTCCTGTGAGGAAGGCTCATACCAGCTGGAGGGCTTTGGACTCAGGGCATTAGAATGGACACGTGCCTTGGGGCAGTTAGGTCTTTGTAGCAGGAGATCTCTGCTGCAGCCCATTCAGAGCCATTCAAATGGGCCTCCCTGGCTGCCTGCTGCATTCACATTCGCTTTCTGGGATATTCAGTCCTCTGGCAGCAGTAGGGGCACTCTAGGCACTCTTGTAACAATTTGTTCTGGGTGGAAGGGGTGCAGCAGTGTGTTTTGTTTCCATGAAGAGCACCTGTAAAGGAAAAGAACACTGGCACATGCGCCAATGTGATTGTTGCAGTTCAGATCACAAAACTTGAGTGTTTTGGGGAAGGACATCTGTAGGTCTTTAATTTGACCTTGTGTTTGAGGTGGGGCTGACAGTAATAGTAGGTGATGTCCGGGGCTTTATATGGGCAAGCCCATATGTATGAGCCCCCCCTCCTCCCTGGGTTCCTGTCCCAGGGATGAACATCCATTGTAGTGAAAATATTTCCCTGGCATTCATCCTGACTGTCCCACACCCAGTTTGTGGCTGTTGCCCATTGTAACACCGTTTGTCACTACTGAGAAGAGTTCATGTCTGTCCTCTGTGATTTCCTTTACAGCAGCTGCAGGCAGTGATCAGGTGGTCCCTCTGCCTCTGGGCTGTCCCAGCCCATCTCCCTCAGTAGGATGTGCCCCAAGCTCAGACTGTGGTGCCAGCTCTCTGCCTCTCCAAGTTCTCCACATCCCTTTTGAGCTGCTCACACTGTTCCAGGTGCAGTGTCACCAGTCCGACACAGAGGGGACATGAACTGCCCTCATTCTCTGGCTGTGCGCCTGGCAGAGCTTGCCTGCCTTAATCACAACCTGGCTAGCAGCCTTTTCGTTGGGAATGGCCATGCTGATGCAGTTAGGTTGGTTGGTTGGGAAACTGGGGTGTTTCCTGCAGCTCTGCATATCCAGTTGGGTGCCTGCCAGCCTTACTGGGGGGCTCCAGGATGTGCAGGCAGCCAGTTCCTTCTGGCAGTGATGTGGGTACCTGCTACGTGTGCTTTGTGCGCCCACGGGTTCTGGCTGTCTGGCCCTTCAGGACTGTGTCAGAACTCTCACACTTCCTTTCCTGCTGAAACCAGAGCCAACTCTTACCAGCAAAGAAACCCCAACAACATTTTCTTGTTAAACAACCCACAGGGAGTAAAGGGAGCAGACAGAAACAAGTAATTTCTTGTTATAACACAAGTGATTCAGGCGGATGTTGTGCCCATGCCCTGAGCAACATGTCTGGGGAAACCCCATGTGGACCCTGAGCAGAGCAGTGCCAGCAGCAGCAGGAGGGAGCGAGTCCTCCACCTGTCTGACCGCTGTTTCTTCCCAGGCTGAAGGAGCACAAGGACCAAGGCGGGTTTATAGTGCTGCAGAAGGGGCACAGGAATGAGCTGGCACAACCTGGAGCATTTTCTGGCTGATGTGGGGGCTCCCACAGCAGAGCAGTCCTGTCCTGGCACTTTGCCTGCTGAGTCTCCATCTCCCACGGAAGCTTTGGAACAAGCACTCACTTTGCTAACTCCTGGCCCCAAGATCTGGAAGGAAATGAGGAGCCCAGAGGATGGACCTGCTGAGCGCACTGGCCCCCCTTGCTGAACCCCAACCACCTCTGTGCCCCTGGCCTGGCTGAGGAGTGACCCTGTCTGGGAGCTGCTCCAAGGCTGGGCTATCCCACCTCAGGCCTGTGAGCCACCAGGTGACACAGGAGTGTGACAAGCCCCTGGCCAGGATGGAGCTGCCGCCACTGTGTCCCTTTTGTCGCCTGCCCAAGGAAGGGCCACAGGAGCTGGTGTCAAGCTCCAGGGCGCAGCCAGGGCACAGCTAAGCCTGTCACAAGTGCCAAGAGGGAAGTGAGTCACTCACCTGGGAGCAAGCACAGCACTCTCCTTCCCGTCCGAGCCTCTTCCCGAGCAGGAGCACTGACAGCTCGGCCTTGCCAGTGTCTCTGCTTGCAACAGGGACGTGGTGGGCTGGGGTCTCTGACTGGACTGGGGCAGATGCTCTGTGACCCCAAGGTAAGACACTCCTTTCCCTTCTGCTTGCTCTCTCAGGCCTTTTCCACCCCAGCTCCAGAGGCTTCTTCTGTGTCTGGGTATCTGAAAACATAGGCTGGCTCCACATCCCCCATGGATCACTGACACATGGCATCTCAGACAGTTCCAGGGGATTCAGAGCCATCTTCATCCTCCCGATCTGGATGGGGGAAGACACTCCCTGTTCCCATGCCCAGCAAGCAGGAATGAGGCACATTGCAATGGCATGAGTCAGGTGGATGCTGCTATTGCTCTTGGGGCTGTGGGGATGGGAATTGCCCTCATCTGGGTCCTGCCCCACCCCTGGGTGGCAACAAGGGCCTTGGCTTTGCTTGGATGCTTGAAGTGAGGTGAGGAGCCCTGTCTGGACCTTCCTCCTAAGAGGAGGAGGAGGCAATGCTCAGAGCCTCTCGAGCAGACCAGGTCCTCATGCCGCTGGGTGGGGGGACAGGGCTGGCAGCTGTGGCAGGAGGTGTCTCGCTGCAGCTGGGAGCCATGTCCTGGCTGTTGCTGCTCAGCCATGGCTTTCGCCTCCAGTGGGGCTGTGACAGCCTGGGGCTGCAGCACACAAATCCACCACGTTGCAGTGGCCCGTGAGCTCACTCCTCTGCTCAGTGCAGCAGGGCTGGACTTGGGAACCAAAACCAGCTGGAGGCTGCCCTGCTCCCTGCTTCAAGCACTGCCAGTGAAGCTGCCTGGCTCCCAGCAGTGACATTCCCTGCCAGTCCAGGCAATCCCTGTGGCACAGCCAGTGACAGAAGCCATGCCCTGCCTTGGCAGCTGTCAGAGGGCTCCCAGGGAGTGCTGCTGAGTGGCTCCCCTCAGGAGGGGCTCCTGGCCAATGGGTTGGTGGTGGTTCTCTGCCAAGCAAGCCCATCTCTGAGGCACATACCTTCAGGGTTCGTGACAAAGTGGGGACACACTGTGCTCTGCTCTGAAGTGCTCACGGCGAAGGAAGCAGAGTTTATGTAGTATTTCTTTCCTGCAACAACCAAAAGGAAATTTTGCAGAGGGTGTAAAGTGAGTAGTGGGAACTCACAGACAGTAACACTCAGCACCAGCTCAGCAGCTGCTGTGGCTCCAAAGGAACTTCATGCTCTTTCAGACACCTGTCCTGGCTCTCAAGAAGACGTCGTAGGGTCTGCGACCAGCAGGTACCACGCTTATCTGTATGCTGGTCCTGCACCACACAGTGCTGAGCCTTGTGGCAGCAGCTGGTACTGTCACAAGCTCCATGATGGTTTTTCATCTTGTCCGTGTTTGCTGCTCATGTCATCAACAGGGCAGTCACAGACCCATCAGCTGAGCTGCTGCTCCTCCATTTGCATTCCTCGGAGAGCTCTTCTCTGCTAACGCATCATGGCTTATTCTTGGGAAGCAAGATCTGGATATTGGCTTATAATCCTGTATTTTCAAAACCAAGAGAGTTTCTGATCCCTGCAAAATTTACATGTGGTCATCCAAAGTGAATATTTTGCTAATGAGCTCCATTTAAGACTGAAATGACCCCAAGGACACGTGCCGGAGGCAGGCAGTGTGTACAGGGAGGCAGTGGGCATCTGCCATGGCAGCATGTGCTGCTGTGAGAGTGCTGCTGGGTGCCAGACCCATGGGTAACAGCCACTGCCCACCAGCCAGCCTGCATGGAGTTATCCCCAGACAGTGGCATTTGGAACAGCTGCTCCAGGATCCGGCATCCTGGTACAACAATCTGAAGGGCCATTGGTGCTCCTTAACAGCATTTATGGGAAACAGTTAGAGAAGATTATTTATTTTTTATTAGGTTGCAAGTTGGCTTGATGAAAGTGAAGGCATATTCAAGATTTTTTTTCTTAACTCAGCCTTGCATGGCCGTCAGAGCTGTGTATGTGCATCTCCTGAACAGGAAGAGTGGGAAATAACACCAAGCACAAGGCAGTGAGACTGCTAGGAGTGCTGAATGAGCCCAGACTCCACTAGCAAAATGCATCTTAATTTTGGATTCAAAGTTACGCCCTCAGAAATGGGCAGCAGTGCCAAGAGAGCAGGGGAAGATGGTCCCCAGCTGGGAAGGGAGCAAAAGGGAAGAGCTGGCTGTGGGCACTGTATGGGGGCAATGGGACCTGTCAGTGCAGAACAAACATGCTACAGGGCTGAGCAGAGGACGGATGAAGATTTCTGAGGGCTCCTCCCTGGCTCAAAAGCCCTCAGGCTTTCATTTCCTCTAAGGGCTGGGCTGCAGCAGGACAGCAAGCCAAGCTTTGTCTGAGTGTTGCTACAGCACTTCTCTTGCCTCCAGACCTTGCTGGCTGCTCTCCCCAGAGATATGGGCTGGCTGCCAGCCAAGCTCCTTAGCATGCTCTTGTTTGGTCTTTAATTTAATCTCCCGGAAGGAGCCTTAAGGGCACAGCTGGGACTCTGTCTTGTCCAGGGTCAGGCTCCTCTGTCAATCCCTAGAGCAGCAGGGAGGATGGCAGTTGGCAGAGAGGAGGAGTCAGGCTGCCTGCAACCTCCATTCCAGAACAGCTCTGGAGCATCACTGCAGCAGGCTCAGCTCACCCTTCAGCTCACCCTGACATGGCCTGACAGAGATAGAGCCTGGCTGTCCCCTGCTCCACATGCCAGCCCCTCGTGCAGCCCACCCTGCTGAGGCAGGGCAGAGCTGGTGTTCCCATCCCATGCTGTTGCTGTGGGGCTCTCTTGCACTGGGGGAGGTTTGGGGCCCACTCTGCTCAGGGGGTTTCCAAGTCCCTTGGCCACCCCATGCTGTTGTTGTGGGGGACAAGGGTGACTCCACAGCAGCTCAGGCATGTCCAGCTGTGGTGCCAGTTGTGGTGTCCATGGACATCTGGTTGTTTTGGACATCTCCTTGAACAGAGGCGGGAGCAGCAGGACATGCAGCAATTTGCAGAGCACTCGCACATGTCCTGCCCACCTGGAGCTCATCTGGGGCTGCTGGGGGCTGCCAAGCACCTGGATGCACCCCTGGCTCTGCTCACCTGGAGCATGGTGCTGAAGGGCATGCCAGGTGTTTGCCTCTGTAGTGGCTCTGGGAAAGGCCACCTGCACCCTCCCAGAGAAGAGCCAAGGAAGAGCTGATCCAGGCAAAGAAACCCAGATTGGTGCTGGGGCTTTGGCAGCCCCTGCCTGGGGACATTCAGCAGTGGATGGTGGGTGGGTTCTGGCACAGTGCCAGCTGCCCCAGTGCTGTGCAGCCCATAACCTTGGGATGCCTGAGGCCAGTGAGCCAGAAGATAGTGTAAAGCAGCACTGCTGCTGTCCATCTTGGCCCCTCTGTTGGTGCCCCAACTCTCCTGCTGATGAGGAGGTTGCCTATCCCAGCTTGGAACCAGGGGTCACCAGCCCAATGACAATAATGTGACATGAGGGTGTCCCAGAGTCTGTGCAAGCTCCTGGCTCTTGGGGAAGTTTGGCTGGTGTCCTCACTGGTATGGCTTAGGACACACAACCCTCAGCCTATCCCTGTGGCTCCCAGGACATGAAGCGACACCACAGGGGTCTTTGGTGTCCTCCCAGCATGGACACGGCCAGGGCCTTCCGCAGGATGTTTGTCATAGGTGGTGTTTTCTGAGAAGAGCCAGGGGAGCTCTTCCCAACTTTCCCAGAGGAGCTCCTGTGTCGACTGGCCTCTTCTGCCTCTTCTTGGGCCCATATCCTTCCTCAGCAGCCTTGTGGCAGGCTCAGACACCCCTTTGTGCTGGTGATGGACTCTGTGGCTCTGTTTCACAGTGATCCCGGGCACCAGATTCCGGGCTCTGGTTCCTGTGTCAGGTGTGAGGTTTTTGCTCCGAGCTCACATCTGTGGCGTGTGCAGGCACAAGAGCACTGTCAGCATGGAGGGCAGGTTAACCATCCCCATAGGAGCTACAGCCTGGGATTTATGGTTTGGCTGCAGCTTTGCTTGTCACTGGTGCACCCTGAGTACCCCACCAATAGTACACCATGCTGAGTGAGCTCCAGGCTGCCACAGGTAAGGGTGGTCATGATGCAGCAGGGTATGGGACAGGTGAGGATCTGCCCTGCTGTGGTGTCCCAGTGCCTGCTGAAAGCCCCTGAGATAAAAGAGAGACTTGGAATGGCTGAATTCCCTGGGTCTGATTAGCCCCAACACAATTGTGACTGCTAGGAAATGAGTCTGTCCATGGGATATATATGTTTCCTTTCTCTTCCTTTCCTGGAAGTTATTAAGTGAAAGCTCTTCTGGCATTCATCTGTTTGGAAGGAAGGTGCTCAAATTCTATCTAATCCCAAATCTAGCTAGGGACAGAGTAGATTCCTATTCTGCCTCTAGAGGAAAATCTGAACTTTGCCCTCTTTATAATCAGAGATTATAAAGGACTAAGGAAAAAGCCTTAAGGACTCTCCAGACCTTTGCTGTGGTTAGTTGCCTTTCCTCTACAGTTATTTTATTTCTCATTTCCTTTGAGCTGATGTCACACATTTCCTCTTCTCTAGTGACTCTGCAGTCATGCTACAGTTGCTCCCATTCCGGTGTCCTGTTCTTGAGAGCTGCCTGCGTGGTGACTGTCCAGCACCAGGGCAGGGAAAATAACACCTGGGAAATGGAGCATCCTCAGTGAAACACTCACTGCTACTAAGGCTGAAGATGGACATATTGTGCTGAATCTTTTCAACTGTGGTAAGTAGAAAATATACTTTACTAGTACTATGCCTCTTGGAATATACTCTTGCTGATGGCATAGTTTGCTTGCAGCCATGAATGAGTAAATCCTTACTGGGAGAGCATGGTCCATGGGAGAGTGTAGACTGGGAGCAGGGCTGGTGGTTGCCCCGGCCATGCTCTGCTGTGCAGCTGGTTACTTCCACCTCCAGTCCTGCTGATGGGAGCTGATGGTACAGCCCACCTGGGGTTACTGGCTGGTGCACTGTAGATAAGGCAGTGGCTTGGACTGGAGGTGTTGGGGGGTTTGATCATGGGGCAGCAGAGGACACGACCCACAGCCACCTGCACCCTGCCTGTGGTGCCTCCTCGCCCTTCCGCTGGCACAGGGGATACAAATGTGCTTCAAAGAAAGGGGAACTGCTTCAACAGGACAGGCTGAGTGAGAGCCCCTGTACAGTTTTCCAGAGCCCAGGGCTCAGGGCATTCCCAAGTGTATGGGAGACATGAGCTTGGGTTCCTCAGCCTGAAGAGGTAAGTGGTCATTGAGTAAATTTGGTGGGGATGATGCCAAGTTCCCTTCTAGCTGTGCTTACTAGAACATCTCGCTTGGCTCACGAGAAGGGAAGAACACCTCTCCCATGATTCCCTGCAGGACCCTGGCATTAGCACAGCACAGCCTGCTAAGGCAAAGACAGATGAGCTCTACCAGATGCTGCTGAGGCCAGGAGTTGGCAGTGCCATCTCCCACAGACCACCTTTGCCAGAGATGTCAGCAGACTGAAAGCAGTCATCACACTCACCTCTCCAGGTCAGAGTGCAGCCCTATGACTCAAGCCCATCTTCAATACAGGGCTCTGCTGTGGAGGGGACGTGCAGGTTCACTCTCCCTTGCACCCTGTCTGTTAATCCTGGCAGCTGGTGGGCAGCCTGGAGACCCCACCAGTAAAGTTCACCAGAGTTCCTGGGCAAATTTTGGAGACTGCCATGCCATTGTGCAGCACCAGAAATGGGTGGGTGGGCAGTGCCCTGGGGCACTGTCTGAAGGGACTTTGTGAACAGAAGCTGTGCCTACCTACTGGATGTGAATGCTCCTCTTCTCCTCATGAATCCTGCTAGAGAGAAACATCATCTGGGTTTTTTTCTCCACTCCTTCTATACTCAGATCTGGTGCCACAGCAATAGAGCACCTTCCATTGCAAAGATTCCATCCCCAAGCAACAGAACTATTTTGCTGATGTTGCAGATAGTCACAGCAGTGGGTTTATGATGCAGATTTGGGCGGGGGGAGGGGGGGGGAAGTTCTCTAATGATCTTAGATAATTAGGACTTCCTGGAGTTTTTTTCTAAATGTCCATATTTGCCTGGTGCCCTCTTGAGCTGAGATACAAACCCTCCCACCTGGCATGTGTCCTTACTAGAGCTGGTCCCTCAGAGGGTGGCAGAGCTGGGCTGAGACACAGACACTGATGCAAGGCTGTGTTGTGACAATTAGCATTTCTCATGCATAGATAAGGGTGTGCAAACTGATCCCTGAGATGACCAGAGGACTTGCCTTGTGTCCTGCATGAATCCAAGGAGAACATGGGACAGACTGTGGGCCCCTGTCTGCTCTGGATCCCCTCCACAGGGCAGCAGTGAGGAACTTGTTACTCCCCAGTGATGTGCCAGAGTGCGAATGCACCCTGAGGTGTCACAGCCCAGACCATCCTCCTGGCTACCACCACCTGAATCACCTACTGCCCTTTGGAGGTCAGGGGGTTCTCAGCAGGGTGGCAGAGATTGAGGTGAACGAGGACGAATACATGAGTCACCCGAGGCCAGCTAAGCCACCAGTATGGCCATGGCTGCTTGTCAATTCACATGGACCGTGGCTGGAAGATTGAGTTTAAGGACACTTAGCCCCCAGTGCTGCCCAGCATGCAGCCGTCTGGGCACGTCCAAGTCTGTAGTTGTCATGTCCTTAGGGGACCTGTGAAGGGTGAGGAGGGACAGGCCCCTCAGGAAGCTGACTGCTGCCTTCCTCTCCTAATGACTGGAGAGCAGTACCAAGGGCTTGCAGTTTTCTGGAGAAAGGGAGAGCAACCTCGAGCTTCAACTGACTTCCCCATTTTCAGAGGAAAATTGCAAAAGTCCAAATGTGTAAATGAGGAACAACAGCACATGAGCAAACCGGGGGACTTGGCCCACAGAGGGTGGGTGGAAGTTCCTGGCACTGTCTGCTGCTGGGGAGAATCCACAAAGTTCTGAGGCAGGAGGGTGACTGTTCAGGAGCAGCCAGTCTTTGGGGAAAGGCCTGTTGTCCATGGGGCTGGTGGAGCTGAGGCAAGCCCAGTGCAATGAGCGGCATCCAGCATTCCCAGCATACGTCACACCAGTTTAGGCTTTGTGACTGGTGGCAGAGTTACTCACTGTCAAGGAAAACCACTATGTTCTGCAAACTCGGTTAAACCCCCAGCAGATTCAGCCCCAGCCTCACTGGGGGTCTCCCAGTGCTCTTCTTGCACTGGCCACTTGTCTTGCCATGAAGGGACAGAGAGAGAAAAACAAGTAGATCTGCAGGATCTTGTCATGGAGGGTTCAGCACCTGCTCAGCATCACACGGGCTGCTGCAGTCAGGAACAGGTTGTGTGTCCTCGAGATGGTAAAAGTGGCAGGTTAAAGTATACAAGGGATTAGATGGGATTCATGTAAAACTGAGACAAGACCATGCACAGTATTGAGGGCCCCTTCCAACTCAGCATATTCTGTAATTCTGTAATTTTGTGACTGAGGATGCATAAATTTGATACAGCATCACAGAATCACAGAACAGTTTGAGTTGGAAGGGACCTTAAAGCTCATCTCCTTCTGCCCCCTGCCATGGGCAGGGACACCTTCCACTAGACCAGGTTGCTCCAAGCCCCATCCAACTTGGCCTTGAACACTTCCAGGGATGGACTGACTGATGTGCCCAAACTGTAGGCAAGATGTGAAGAAATCCCCACTGAGATGGGGACTAGTAATATCAAAACCCTGAAGGTGTCTCCTTAAGGACAGTGTTTGCTAGCAGCCTTACATGGAAGTGCAGAATTGCTGCTGCTGCTGGGACTGGGGAAGGGAGCCAGGGTGGTTTGGTGACAGCTTGAACTCAAAATGATGATAGACAACAGCCAAGATTTTAAGAGTGATACCCTGAGGTTACAATTGACAATGTACCACAAAACATACCTGGTAGGATCAGGGACTCACCTTTTACATCACTCACTGAGTACAACAACTGAGAGGTCTGGTGGCCTATGCAGGGGATGTCGGGTGCCTGCAGTGCCTGAAGCTGAGTAAACAAACAAGTGTGAGCAGGAAAATGTCAGAAAACAACAAGCAGAGGGTGACTGGAAACGACCCTACACCCAGCATGTTTGCTGAGGATACAGAGCTGGGAGGAGTGGTGATACACCAGCCCTGGGCTGCCATTTAGCCAGACTTGGGCAGGCTGGAGAGGAATCTAATGAAGTTCAACAGTGGCAAGTGCAGGGTCCTGTGTCTGGGGAGGAATAACCCCATGTAACGATACCTGCTGGGATGATCTGCTGGACAGCACTCTGAGAGGAGGACGTAAGGGTCCTAGTGGACTCCCAGGAGCCAGCAGTGTGCCCTCATGGCCAGGAAGGCCAATGGTGTACTGGGGTGCATGAGAAAGAGTGTAGCCAGCAGGTCGAGGAAGGTGATCCTGCCCCTCTAGTCAGCCCTGGTGAGGCCACACCTGGAGTGCTGTGTCCTGTTCTGGGCTCCTCAGTGCAGAACTGGACTCCTCAAGAGTGTGGAGCTCCTGGAAAGCGTGCAGCAGAAGCTGAAAGAGCTGGTGCTGTTCAGCCTTGAGAAGAGGTGACAGAGAGGGGACCTCATCAATGTGTATCAGTATCTGAAGGGAGGGTGTCATGAGAACAGGACCATACTTTTTTCAGTGGTGCCCAGTGATAGTACATGGACATAGGGCCCAAACTGAAACTCAGGAATATAAGAAAAACTTCTCAACTGTGAGGGTGACAGAGCCCTGAAGCAGGCTGCCCATAGAGGCTGTGGAATCTCCTTCCCCGGAGTTATTCAAATCCTGCCAGGATCCATCCTGCACAACCTGCTCTGGAGGCACCGGCTTTAGCAGGGGTTGGACCGGATGAACTTTTTTTGAGTCTTTTCCAACTCTAACTATTCTGGGATTCTGTGAGACATTTTTACCAGATATTGTTTCATGTCTGAAATTTCTAGTTTAAAATAAACAAGATAAAAAGCATCAGGAACCATAGCAGGGAAGAGGGGAGGTGTGGGGGGAATGGGGCACAGGGATGGGATGAGTCACAGAAAATATGTTTGACTGTAGTAAAAGATTAAGAAGCTTGAGACAAAACAGAGTAACAGGTGATTTTATCTAAGAATTCATGCAAAAAAGTCTTTTGAGATTAGAGATGAATGATCTGAGATCTCACTGCAGCAAACAAAGCTGGATGAAGACACAGAGGCTCATAAGGTGTAGAAATGGGATAAAAGAGAGGACCAAGGTGTCTGTGGCTGAAACCAAGGCATCAGCAGACCTCCTGTGGTCATAGACAACTGAAAATTGAAGGTAGGGGTTGGTTTAGCAATGGTGCCAAACAATCAGCTTGTTTTATGCCTTCTATTTTTAGGCAAGAAGAAAAGCTACAGCAGGAAATTGTGCTTCAAACGCGCCTACTCAGCACCACAATGTCTGGAAAGGGCAAAGGTGATGGGGAAGGCAGTGCTGATTCCTTCATATTGTGCCACATAGACTCTGAGTTTCGCTACAACCTCTTCACTGTTTTCTACAGCATCATTTTCATTCTGGGCTTTGTTGCCAACTGCTATGTTCTTTGGATTTTCAGCCGTATTTACCCTACCAAGAAACTCAATGAAATCAAGATATTCATGATGAACCTGACAGTAGCTGACTTGCTTTTCTTGGTTACAATGCCAATGTGGATTGTTTACTACCACCACCATGGAGACTGGATCATGCCTGCGTTCCTCTGTAATGTGGCTGGCTGTTTATTTTTTGTTAACACTTACTCTTCTGTTGCTTTTCTGATGGTCATCACATACAATCGTTACCAAGCTGTGACTAATCCTATTAAAGCTGCCCAGCTGACCACCCAGAGAAGGGGTATCTACCTATCAGCAGCTATCTGGATCATAATAGTGGGCAGCTCTTTGTATTACCTTTTTGACAATAATACTAATCAAGAGGAGATCAACTCGAAGAATTTCACACGGTGCTTTGAGCGCTATGACACTTCTAGTGGGGTTTCGGCTGTTCTTGCCATTCATGTTATCATCTGCATCCTCTTCTATATAATTTTCCTTTTTATACTAGGCTGGAACATTGTCATTATCAGGACACTGTTCTCCAAGTCAGTGCATCCACGGAAGAGTGCTCATGTCAAGCAAAGGGCCCTCTGGATGGTGTGCACAGTGCTGGCTGTGTTCATCATAAGCTTTGTGCCCCATCACATCGTGGACCTGCCCTGGACCCTGACTGTTCTGGAACAGTGGAAGAAGGAAAACTGTCAGCTGCGCCAACAGCTCAATGATGCTCATCAGGTGACTTTGTGCCTCTTGAGTACAAACTGTGTTTTGGATCCAATCATCTACTGTTTCCTCACCAAGAAGTTCCAGAAGCATCTTTCAGAAAACCTGAAAAGCATGAAAGGGAGTCGCAAGTGCTCCAGACAAACCACAGACACGGTGATTGAGGGCACCATTCACCAAGAGGATGCCATTAGGATCTGCTAGGACCACTCAGCCTGTTCTGATTGCAGATGGAGAGGTGTGAATTAGTCACTCATCTTTTCTCAAGAAGAGGCACCAAGGGCCACAACAAAGCATCAGGGTTTTACATTTTCTTTTTCCCATTACACTGAAGAATGGACACTCCTTTCTCCTACATCCATGCAACTGGCAGAACTGGAACCTGTGGTTATCTGGCAACAAAGCACCTTCTGTTGGGCTGGTGTTTCCATGGGTGCTGAGAACAGCATAAACGATCTCCTCTTACGTAAAAGAAAAGTGTTGTTGAGCCTCTGCAGTGAGCAGCTAGAAGCTGAGTGCACCAGAATTATCCATTGTCCATATAGAACCATCCCTGCTCTTCTGCCTGCCCAGCCCTCATGATGGATCCAGTGTCAGAGTTATAAGGGACTTCTAAAAGACCTGAAAGAACAGATTGAGCTGTGAGTGTCATCGGGTGACTTTTCTAAGCAGCTTACATGGTCCTATGAAGAGAGCCTGAGCTGAAGAAGCTCTTGAGTGGCTGGAAGGGACTAGACCATGGAGTTCCTCAAATGCTGTCAGAGGAAATCTGTACCTCTGATCCCTTCTTACTGACTCACATGCTCTTCTGGGATCCAAACTTTATAGATGTCTGGGAGTAGCTATTATGAACCTTTGCTTCCAGATCTTGAGTCAGTCAAGTAAGGAAGGAAAGGAAGAGAAATTGGCAGTGCCTCAGCACCCTTCCACCCCGCCGCCCCAGATCAGCATTAGGGCCAAAGGGCACTATGGTCTGCCCTGGCTTCTTGTGTGACAGCAGAACTGGCCAGCCAGGGGTCTCATGCACGCAGTTTACTAATTCCTGACTGACTGCACGTGTCTGTGGACACCCAATCTCACTTAGGAGGCTCCAGATAACCAAAGGTTACTGCTAGCATGGGCATTACGATAAGAAAAAAAAAAATTCTAAAATGCATTAGTATCTTTGTGCTTATTTATTTAACTTAGGGTTGTAGCCGTTACATTATTCCTTCCCCCAGCCCTTCCAGTTCTGCTGTAAAGAAATGATTCTTCATTTCCTACAGCAAGAGAGGTTTTATATCAGGCCATGGCCACTTTCTGAGGAAATCAGTGCTGGGCAGTGGTACAGGACACTTGACAGACACATAATTCACAGACTCCAACAGTGCTGGAGATCCCTCACCCAGGGCTGGCTGCAGTCCATTGTGGCCCAGGGAAAAGTGGTTTTCCACGGGTGCTGAGTTCTGTTACCAGTCATGAGACATTTGGGATTCCTTTTCTGATCCAAATTGCTCAATCTAGCACAGGAAATTGGGCAGGGAAGGGAACTTACTTGTTTTCACAACAGTTTTTGGTTCCCTAAACTACCTAATCTGTTGATGACAGGAAGGGTGTATCTGACCTGTGACACCAATTACTCATGTTCTTGACGGTGGCCTTCCCACACCCACCCAAGCATGGCAAAGACAAGCTCAAGCCTTTCCAAAGACAGGACCAACATTTGTACTGCTTTGCTTATATTCAGTGGAGCTATGGGTCCTTCAGTCGTATCCTTTGGAGCTCATCAGGCAGGTTTTGTCCTTTCTTGTGTCAATGAGCAAAAGAATGAATATGTTTATTTTACTAAGGCCATTGCCAGGGACAACCCTGCATTCCAGGCCCAGTGCCAGACAGAGGAAAGACTCTGGTCACAATGAGAATGCATCTCCCTCCTAGTCCTGGGCGCTGCTCCAGTAATGGCCACCCGTAACAAACAACTGCCAGCACCTCGTTGTGTCCCTCAACAACATTCAAAGATGTGCCCTGAATCTGCAAAGCCAGAGAACACAGCAAGGAAGCAATTTCTGTAATGTAAAAGCCTAAGTCTGACTCGCTGGAGGAATCTGTCTTTGTTTCTGCCTGTGTTGGCATGTTCTGGCCGAGGAGCTCTGCAGGTGTCAGATGGGGGGAACCTCTCCATTGCCCCTGTTGGTCCCTATGCCATAGTGGAGCTCTCATTTCACAGACCCTAAAGCACTGAACCGATGCAGTTGCCACTCTTGGAGGAAATGGAAAGGAATTTTAGATGGAGAGCTGGCAAATGCATGATCTTCTTCGGATTCCTGGAAAGTTCTCAACGGAGTTTACAGTTTAGCTCCTCACTGTGGGTACATAAGAGGCTTTATTCCACAGCAGGGCAGTGTGGGCTCAGGGAACCAATGTAGAGTTACATCTAAGGAAAAGGGTAAGCAGAGGAAAGAGCCCCAAGACCACTTGAGGAGGAGATGTTGCAGTAATTAACCAGTAACAATGTGTTTCTAAAAACCAGGCTGAGCTGCTACTTCTGTTCCTGGAATTACTTTCTTGGTTTTACCGAAGTGTTGCATTACTCTGCTCTACTTTGCAATGAAATGGATCCTCAAAAGTTCTTCTAAATAAAGCGTGTTCCCCAAGTATTTTGCCCTTTAACTTTTGCTGACCTTCTCATCTTTCTGTATTTACACTTGAGGGAAAAGCCTTGATACCACACCGAGACAGTGCCATTTTTTATGGGGGTTTTTGTTTGTTTGTTTGTTTGTTTTTAAATCAGCATATGAACTCTTGGGAGAGGTGTAGCTGTGATGTGACAAACTACTTTCATGTATTGGGTTTGCATGGCCAGGTTGTGGTAGTGGGGGGGTGAGGCTGCAGGGGTGGCTTGTCTGAGAAGCTGCCAGAAGCTTTCCCTGTGTCCAATGAGGCCAAAGTCATCTGGCTCCAAGGCAGAACCTGGCCCTCACCAAGCCCATCAGTGATGGTGGGAGCAGTCATAATAACAGTTATGTTTATGAAAAACAGTTAATAATTAATAGTTAATAATGAAGAAGGAAAGACAGCTTTTGCACAGAAGCAATCGGCAGCCAGAGAAAAGAGGAGTGAGAGCATGTGAGAAACAGCCCTACAGAGTCCAACGCCAGCGGGGAAGGAGGGGCGGAGATGCTTCGTGTGCTGGGGCTGAGGATCCCCTGCAGCCCGTGGTGCAGACACAGTGAGGCAGCTGGGCCCCTGCAGCCCACGGAGGTCCATGGGGGTGGAGAGATCCCCCTGCAGCCCGGGAGGAGCACACACGGAGCAGGGGTTGCCCGAAGAAGCTGTGACCACGCCGGAGCAGGTTTCCTGGCAGGACTTGAGAGGCCGTGGAGAACCCTCAATGGAGCTCCTATTCCTGAAGGACTGACCCCGTGGGGAGGACCCACGCTGGGGAGGGCACAGTGTGAGGAGTCCTGTCCCTGACGGGGGAGGAGCGGCGGGGACAGCGTGTGACGGACTGATCGCATTCCCCGACCCCTGCACTGCCCGGGGCACGAGGGAGAGAATCGAGAATACAGCTGAGTCCAAGAGGCAGGGAGGTGTTTTAAGATTTGATTTTATTTCTCATTACCCTACTCTTGATTTCTCTGGCAATAAATTAAACCGATTCCCCCAGCCGGGTCTTGTTTGCCCGTGCCGGTGCCGGGTGAGGGATTTCTCCTGCCCTGCTCTCGCCCCACGAGCCTTTCGTTCTGTTTTCTCTCCCCTGCCCAGTCGAGGAGAGCAGTGATGGAGCAACTTCGAGGGCCCCCGGCCGGGCTGAACCCTCCACATTTCAATACCCTGCGACAGCCTCAGCGCTGGGGCGGCCTCACGGCCG
>VYXB01001103.1:168245-194808 GCA_013397135.1 Pachyramphus minor
GCCCCCGAGCCCGGCGGTGTGTGTTCGGCTGTGCCGGCGGCTCCGCCCCTGCCGCTGGAGACGGCCGGGAGGCACTGCCCGGCTGCCGGGGCTCGCTCGGGCACTGAGGAGCGGCCGCAGGGAGCCGGGGATCAGCCGGCCCTGGGACGTGCCCAGGACTCCCTGGCGGGCTGTGCGGCCTCACCGGGCACAGCTCACCTGCACCGCCCTTGGGTGGGTTCAGTCGCTCGCGCTGTGCGGGTGAGTCCAAGAGGATATTTGGGCTGGGCAGTGAGGGCTTCACAAGCGAGCTTGGATCCAGATTGGCTCTGCTGGATATTCCTGGTTCTGGGAATGCTGTGCAGAGTTGCTGGAGCCTTTGTGTGCAGCTAGCTCCAGCACAGAATGCCTTGTTAGTTTGGTTTCTATACTGCATGTTGTGGCCAAATGGTTTCCAGACTAGAGGTAGTCCTTCATGGAACATAGCTGTAGCAATTCTGGAGCATCATACAGGAGTCGCAGTGGACTTGGCTTTCAGTATGGAGCTAGCTCTGCTTCTGTGGTGCACTCAATCTGTAGTGTAGTAACATCCAACTGATAACTAAAAGTCAACATAGTGATTAAGATAAGATTTTTATGATTATCATTATCTGCCACTTGTTTGTTTTCCTTCAGCTTTGTTTGTTGTGGATTGTCTTAAACTCCTGCAACTGAATAAGATACAGTTTATTGAGAATCACAGTTCATGTGCCTCAGGTCACTGGTTTCATAATAAGCTAGTTTTAAAAAAGCATGAAGATAGTGGTTTCCTCAACCTACAAACCTACAGACCTTTTGGGCTGAACCTACTGTGTTTGGGGATTTTCCTTGTCATGGTGCAATCCTTCTTATTTGTGCACTTTTGCTATCCAATTTTTGCGCCTCAAGGGTACCTGCAGGTACCTTCTCCCTGCTCTGTGTTTGAAAGGTCACTGAGTCTGAAGTCCTGCAGTTTCCAAGCAATTGCAGTTCCTGCATGATGTCTGCCTGCAGCTTTTGTCTTCCCCTCAGCTCTTCCTGCAGCCTCAGCAGCAGTTAGGGCACCTGGGGAACTGTATATTCATAGAATCATAGAATCACCCGTGTTGGAAAGGGTCTCTGAGATCAAGTCCAACCCTTGATCCACTACCACCATGGTTACTAGACTATGGCACTAAGTGCCACATCCAGTCTCTTCTTAAAAACCTCCAGGGCCAGTGAATCCACCACTTCTCTGGACAGCCCATTCCAATGGCTGATTACCCTTTCTGGAAAGAATTCCTTCCTAATATCCAACCTAAACCTCCGCTGGCACAGCTGAAGACCGAGCTCTCTTGTCCTACTGCTGATTGCCTGGGAGAAGAGACCAATCCCCACCTGGCTACAACCTCCTTTCAGGGAGTTGTACAGAGTGATGAGGTCTCCCCTGAGCCTTCTCTTCTCCCGGCTAAACAACCCCAACTCCCTCAGCCTCTTCTCATAGGACCTGTGCTCGAGTCCCTTCCCCAGCCTGGTTGCCCTTCTCTGGACAGTATTGTTGGGTTATGCAACAGATGTGATAGAAAAATTGTTGCTTTTCAATCATTTGGATGAAAAACTGCCACAGATGTATGCAATAGATGTAGTAAATCCTGAGTAATTGGTGACTTCAGAAGGATTTGTAACTTCTCAAAACTTTGCCCTTGTAAATATCCAGATGTTGAATGACTTTTGAGTTGAATATGTCAGAGGACACTTGGGTTTCCATGTGTTTTGTGAATGGGTTTGAGCCCCTCTGCTGCAGATTAACCTACCGTTTTTAAGTTCTGTGTACTGAAGGGTGTTTATAGATGGCTAAACATAAAACTAGATAAAATATACTAAAATACTTTAATTGAATGAAAAGTTGGGCAAGTAGTGTGTTCCTGTGTGCAAGTCATGCCATACATGGAGGCATTAAAGGCAGATAATGTGTCACTGGGACAGGAGTAACTCCAAGCCTTTACTCTCAGTTAGCAGGAGTAGGATTATTTTTTCTCCTCCCCACAAATCTCTGCTCCTTTTTTCCCTGAAGGCTGCTCTTAGAAAATGAATGTTTGCTAAAGCTTGTATTGGGTCTGCAAAACCTTGTGGTTGGAAAAGGAGCTGTCAGAATGGAGATGTGCGGAAACTTCTGAGCCTGAAATGGAATTGTGACAGGACTTCACAAACAGTATTTAATATATGTTCTTGCACCAAGAGGCATCTACAGATCGCCCACCTCCAGAGAGCATCTTCTTGCAGGAGCTCCAGAGTGGTTTTGTCCCCTATGCCATGACCAGTGGCACACACTGGTTAGTTAGGAAGGTCTTTTTCAGCTTTTTCTTGCTTAGTCTTATCTGTAATTTATTCTCTTTCTTTCATCCTAATTTGTCTGGAGTTGTTTTCCTTTTTTGGTTAAAGGGCAGCAAACCAGCACCTCTTCTACAGTGTTCTCTGGCAGCCCCTCTCTAGCAGTGATTCTGGGATTTACTTCACATAGATGCCATGACTGGAGGCACTCCAGTACCTGAGGGGAGTAACTTCAAATTCTTTATCCTTCTTGCAGCCACCTCCAGAGCCTCAATGAGGGTGGTGCTGCACAGGTTCAGATCTCCTCCTAATGCCTTACGTAGCCTGATGTTCAGGAGAGTGCTGTGACACAGCATGGCACGGCAGCCTCTTCAGGGTATGGTGTCACTGTGATTCACACCAGTCGCTGCCCTGTCTTTTCCAGGTTGTCACCACTCAGTCCTATAACTGAACAAGCTAACTGGAAAACAAGCCTTGTATTTCAAAAAATAATCTAGGATTGAGATGGAGCTGACTGGGAACTCTTTCCATCTCTTAAATAAACTTTTATTTGGGGTTAAAGGTGTGGCTAGCTTAATTTCAGAGGTTCAGTTCTGCAGAACATGGGTCTCTCCTGAGTTGAGACTTGACCATGGAGCTGTTTTTGCATCCCAGGAGCTTCATTCTGTGTCTTGAAATGTGTGTTGTTTTTGTTTGAATACTCACAGTGCTGTTTCTGTGAGAGTCACCAGCTGCAACATCACATAAAGCATGTGGCAGCTTTAAACCTTGGGTGATGGTTTCTATTTCTGTACAGATTGTCCTATCATGTGTAATTCAATTTCTGAGATTTTACAGATTAGTCTCATACTAATGTCTTTTCTGTGATTTTTTTTTTCCTATTCTGTTTGAGAGAGCTTAAGAAATTCTTAAATATGATCAATTTAAGATGATTGGGGTAGAAGAATGCATATTCAAGACCCGATGCACTTTAAAAAGCAGGTGATTAGTTATTTTTCAGGGCAGAAAAGAATGTAGAAGCTGTTTTCAAAACCACAGGGAAATATTCTGTGTAGAAAACCTTGGTTTCTATACTTCAGATTCCCTCATGCTGCTCCTTTGGTAAAGGCATAATTGTTCTCATCTACCCATTGGGGAAAACAGTCACAGAAAACAACCCTGTTGCTTCAGGGCTTTGAAATTTCACACACAAGTCTGGTCCCATTTGCTATGTGTCTTGTCTTTGTTCCATACCTTTAAAATAGCTCTTGAAATTTCAGAAGCTGTTGCCTTGATTATTGTCACGGGTTAACAGGGATCAAGCCCTTTTTCTCGAACTCCCCCCTTCACACAGTTACTATCAGTTGAGAGCGGTTTTATACAGACAAAACAGAGGCTTGACATAAGGGATATAATACTAAGATTTATTACTAGAAAGATAAAAACTAAGAAAAATCACATGTACTACAATACTACTACTTAAATTATCTAAGCAAAAAACCCATATACTACAACAGTACTACTTAACTTAGCTTATCTTATAGAAAAAAGAATGTCAGGTTATTATATACAAGTTTGGTGGCTTGACTCGGAGTTTCAGTCTTTATTGCCTCGGGACAGCAGGGAAAGGGGGAGAAAGTCTCTCTCTTCCATGGAGTTGGACAGTTGGCTGGGTGCAAGATCTAACAAAAAAAAAAATTTCTCTTAGCTTGTTCCAGTCTAAGAGAAAGGTATCTTCTTTTGGTAAAATATTTACAAAAGCATTTCTTTCTCTTTTGTATCAGTCCAAAGAAAAAGAAAGGTTCTTCCTTTAAAACAGTTGCTGCAGCACTTGTAAAGTGTCCTTTCTGTTAACTTGAGGACGGCAGGTTGAAGTGTATCGCAGCTGGAAATTCCTTTAGCTTCCTCTCTCTGTCTCAGCTGTGCTGCTGCATGATGACTTCAGGGTTGGATGTATATCCCCTCCTTTAGGGACCCATGGCTGCTAAGGGGACTTTTACTCCATTATGGTCTATGCCACAGTTATAGGGGATAATGGCTTTGAGTCCTTTCCCCTGTTCCTGTGGGGTCCTTTNCATAGCCACAGATCTCTAGCAAGATTCTGCTTCAATTCAGACCTCTCACAAGGGTCACAGCCTCCCTAGGCACTCATCTGTTCCGGGACAAATTCTCTCATTAACTGCTGGGGGTCTCTCTGCACCCCAGTTACCTACTAAAGGTAGCAGGGGTTTGCAACTTTCAGTCTTTCCCCAACTGCAGGGAGAGAGAGGGGAAGAAGGAGTACTCCCCCCTCGTCTCAACTCTTCTTCTGCTAGAACTGACCTTGGAGCTTCGTTATCTCGAGTCGTCCTCTGCTCTCCGCCGGGCCGGAATCCGTCTCGCAGCATGTTTCAGTTCAGCAGTTGCTTTCTGGAGTTTGTTTCTCCACTGTTACACATCCCGGCTGGAGAGACTTCAATGCCATGCCTGCCCCTGGCCCAAGGCTGGGGGAGAGGAGGCCTGGCCCCCCAACATGGGGGCTGCTGCCTCCCTCCTACTCCATGGCTGCCGAATTTCTTACTGTGACACACACCTTCTCTTCCGTTTTCTTAAATATGTCATTATCAGAGGCGTTACTGGAACTTTTGATTGGCTTTTTCTCCGGAAATATACCTGAGCCTGACCATTTCAGCCCAGGGGGGCTGGTAAAACCCACGACATATTATTCCCGTTTTCCTGCCGATCCAGAACTTTTGGGTATAAGAAGGGGAGCTGGCCTTTCTAGAGGATAAAGGGATTAAAAAATTACAATGGCCCTCTTTTTCTTCATTAGCTTGGCTGATATTCTGGAGAACTACAAAAACACATAAGATTTAATTCTTTTTCTGCTTTTTTTGTGGGGGATGTGTGTGGGGGGGTTTGGTTGGTTGGTTGTTTTGTGGGGGTTTTTTGTTTGTTTGTTTGTTTTCTTATCCAGTACTTTGCTCACATGCCAAGCCTTAAAAAATAAAAGAAGTTGTGAAATATTCACTCTTACCTGACCTGAGGAAAGCCCGAAAGTCCCCATGAGTCAATGGTAGTACTGCTGGTGGTACTTTACAAGGTAGCTAAAGTAATTATAGTAATTCAGTGAATTATTAATTTGTGTGATAGCCATCCAACACCTGAAGAATTATGCTGAATAAAAACCAGCACCAAGTTGTCATGTGAGTTTCTCTTATGAATGAAATTACTTTTTTTGTGGCTGGGGTTATAAAAAACCAAATAGAATTGGTCTTTACTGAGAGTGTTGAACCACTGGCAGAGTCCAATGTATGTCATGCAGCTTCTTTTTCCAGTGAGGGAAGTAAAAAGCAGACTAGTATTTGGCAGACTAGGCCCAAGTCAGAGATGACAGCCCTTTGGGAAAGGCCTTGATACTACAGATACTGACAGGAGCTAAAAGGGAGCAGAAAATACTGTGGGCTGTTCTTTCCCAAAGGTTACCTGATATGCGTGGTAAGCAAGAGGACACTCATTCCTTGTGCTGTTGTTCAGCCTGAAGGCGTTTGTCACCCTCTGGTTCTGCCCAGACTTCAGTCCTGTTCCTCACTGGCCCAGAGCCCCCTGGGGATGGGCCCTTGGTCACAGGTGACAGAGCCCTGAGGGCTCTGGCAGTAGGTTGTTCTGCGCACCTTTCTTGTCCCAGTTGTCAAAAAACCTGGTTAAGTTCATGGAATGTTGGGTTAAACACACTTTGATTACCACTACAGGAGTTCACATAATGTGATTCACCTTGCAACTGGCATCAACTGAAATGAAAACGCACAATCTTATTTCTGGCCACGGTTCAGCTAATCACAGACCTGTTAGTAAAGCAATGACCAAGTCGTTCTTCTGCCTGCACTCATCTTGCACTCCAGATTTTCTACAGTCAGCAGGCACTCCAGGACACACAGCACTGGTTTTACTGGGATTTATTTCTTATGTCTGGTTAGGGATTAATTTTCAATGCCAATGTGTGAAGAAAATGTATTTATAGCAATGAAGGTATCTTCATGATCTTGTTTGTTTTCTCCTGCAACCACACTTGCACATACCAGAAGGTCTGAGGACCTGTTTATATGATGCCTTAAGCAGTGTAGGTCATTCTCTTTGTTATTTTTTTTAATTATTTTTAAAGTGTTGACAAGAGTAAAACATATACTGTGGAAAGGTGCAGACACAAAGTTTGAGTCTCTTCATGTGACCATGGTTGTGTGAACCCTGAAGTCTGATGCTTTTCTTTAGCTCGTTTTCTTTTCTCCTTAAAAGCTGAAGTCAGGAACTGTAGTAAGTTTAAAAGCAAGCAAACAAGAGAACACTCCTCCATCTCAAAAAACCCCACATTCAATTTTTGTTTGGTTGGCTCTCTGTCAGGTCCTGTTGACTGTTTTGTTGCTCTTTTCCATAGGTGCAGTTGCTGTTGGGCTGAATTTGCTAAAGTAAGTCTGAGAGAGACCCTGTGATCAGGAACACTCTCAGACACTGCTGCTTATCGTACACAAATGTCAGACCTTTCTTGCCATGTTTCCTTTTCTATGTCTTTGATGTGTGTCGTCCTGTTCTTTCAGAGCCTTCCAAGGATTTTTTGTGCATGTGGCAGAAGTTGAACATACATTTGGGATTACTGTATCCCTGGAAGTGTCCAAGGCCAGGTTCAGTGGGGCTTGGAGCAACTTGATTTAGTGGAAGGTGTGCCTACCCGTGACAACAGAGTGGAATGAAGTGGTCTTTAAGGTCTCCCCAAGCCAAACCATCCCAAGATTTGGTTACCCTGTGGTGGTGCTGCTTCTGAACGAACCTAGAGGTTCACTACTTGTAACAGCAAGTAATAATCCATTTTGGGTTACTCAGTGCACTGCTTTTCTGTATTTGGAAGACTGGGAAGAATGCAAACAAATTGGTGTGTGTATCCCCTCCAACATCCCTGCATGGCTCAATGGAAAGCTTAAAAGCTGTCATGGGGAAGAGATGAGCATGTAAAAAAAGGAAAGTGTGGCACGTGAGAGCAGGAAAATGTGTACCATGGCGGGTAAAATGTAAAATGAGAATTAAAAAGGGTGAAAAAGAAGTTGAAGAGCATCTTGGGACAGCAGGCTCAAACCAGTAGTAATATATTCTCCAAATTCATAAAGAGCAGGAATCCAGGTAGTGATTGTGTGGGACTGTTCAGTGTTCAAGAGTGGTGGAAGGGGCACCTGAGGGAATTATATGGTGTAATGGAGAAGCTCAGTTAATTCCTTGTTCTCACTGTTAGAGCTAAAGATGGGCTCTAGAGGACATCTAGGGAACACCACACTGATGACTGACTTTCACAGCAATAAGATGGTAGAGTTATGAAGGACAAAACCACTGCTCACTGGAAAGTACAAAATCAGTATGGCTTTGTGCAGGGAAATTCCACCTTGTTAATATCCTGGAGTTCTGTGAGTGCATGGGTAGATGGAAGCTACAGGCATAATCAGATTTTCAGAAAACATTTGACAAAGTTGTATGAAAGAAGCCAGGTTTCCCCAGGCTTGGAGAAGAGGTGCTCTATCAATGGAAGCTGCTGGAAGCAGAGACTTGGACTGCAGGGCACCTCTCGAGGTGTTCACAGAAGGTAGGTGGCTCAGGATCTTGCCCGCTGGGGTTTTGAAAATGTGCAGTGGTGGACATTTCACCACCCCTGTGTGACATTATTACAGTACAGACTTCTCACAAGGTGAATAAATTTTTCCTCATGTTAAACTGGAATTTTCCTTGTTGTAAGAGGCCATTACCTTTTTCTCTAGTCTCTTGAATCTGGCTGTGTCTTTTCTATATCTTTTTCAGTCTAGCTTGAGACAAGCCTGCCTTGCTGGCAGGACTCACAGCTGACTCACGTTGTACTTGTCCACCAGGACTTTTCAAGTTCTTTCCTGCAGAACTGTGGCCTCTCAGTTTTGGTTCCCAACCTGTCGTGTTGCATTGGGGTTGCCCCGTCCCTAGGGCAGCACACAACTCTTGCCCTTGTTGAATGAACTTCCTTGGTTCCTGCCAGCCTGTTCTCCCAGGTCATAGTCCATCTGAATTACAGCTCTGCTTTGCCGGCTTCTGGACTTCACCTCCCACTTTTGGTCTTTTTTTTTTTTTTTGGAACGAGCATTCTGTACTGTTGCACTTGTCATAATGAAGATGTTAATTCTGTGTCCACTCTCATTTCTTGTGGGTAGCTTTTTGTTACCGGCCAGTAGTTAGAGTGTAGACCTGTAGTCTCAGTCCTTTGAACATGTCAGTCCAGGCAGTTTTCCTGTGGAGAGGAGTCTGTCTGTAATTTATACCTTCCCAGTAAGACTGCAAGCTAAGGACTCTGCATTACTGAAAGGAGACACAAAATATTCATAGCTCTGTCGTGGGTTACCCAGGGGATCAAAAGCCTTTTTTCTCGAACTCCCCCCTTCACACAATTACTATCGGTCGAGAGAGGTTTTATACAGACAAAACAGAGGCTTGATTTAAGGGATATAATACTAGGATTTATTACTAGAAAGATAAAAACTAAGAAATTACTTATACTACACCAATACTAATTAAACTAGCTTATCTTATGGAAATACATACTACAGCAGTACTACTCAAACTTAGCTTATCTTATGGAAATAACATATACTATAACATTAAACTAACTTATGAATAAAAGAATATCAAGTTGCTATATACAATTTGGTCTCTTTTCCTTGCGGAGAGTTGGACGGTTGGCCGGCTGCTAGATGTAACAAAAGCGTTTCTCCTAGCTTGTTCCAGTCTAAGAGAAAGGTATCTTCTTTTGGTAAAGTATTTACAAAAGCATTTCTTTCTCTTCTGTATTAGTCCAAAGAGAAAGAAAGGTTCTTCCTTTAAAACAGTTGCTGTAGCACTGGTAAAGTGTCCTTTCTGTTATCTGAGGACGCAGGTTCAGTGTGTCGTAGCTGGAGATTCCTTTCTGCTCTCTCTCTCTCTCGGCTGGTGCTGCTGCATGATGACTTCAGGGTTGAGGGTATATCCCCTCCTTTAAGGACCCATGGCTTCTAAGGGGACTCTTACTCCATTATGGTCTATGCCACAGTTATAGGGGATAATGGCTTTGAGTCCTTTCCCCTGTCTCTGTGGGGTCCTGTCCAGGAGGACACTTATTTCACCATAGTCTTCACCCACAACTACAGAGAATGGGTTTGAGTCCTTCCTCTGCTGCGTGGGGGTCCCATCGCCACTGAAGATAGTCCTAAATAGACCTTCTCCTTATGGGTCCACCCAGGACAGCAGCTCTTCCATTCTCTGCTGTCCTTTTGGGTCACAAGTGAGCTGCACCAGCATGGATCTCTCACCGGGACTACAGGTTCTACTTGAGACAACTTGATTCAGCAAAAGTCTCTCTCTCCATAGGCCACAGGTCTCTAGCAAGATTCTGCTTCAATTCAGACCTCTCACAAGGGTCACAGCCTCTGTAGGCATTCATCTGTTCCGGGACACATTCCCTCATTAACTGCTGGGGGTCTCTCTGCACCCCAGTTATCTTCTAAAGGCAGCAGGGGTTTGCAACTTTCAGTCTCTTTTCCCTGGCTGCAGGGAGAGAAGGGGGACCTCTCCCCCCTCGTCTCAACTCTTCTCTTGCTAGAACTGACCTTGAAGCTGCTGGTTATCTCAAGTCGTCCTCTGCTCTCCACTGAAGCTGGAATCCTTGCAGCATGTTTCAGCTGGGCAGTTTTCTCTCTGGAGTTTGTTTCTGTTACACATCCTGGCTGGAGAGACTTCATACCTGCTGCCGGCCCAAGGCCGGGGGAGAGGGCCTGACCCCCCAACTTGGGGGCTGCTGCCCCTCTCCTCACATGGCGGCTGAATTTCTTACTGCGACACAACCTTCTCTTCCGTTTTCTTAAATATGTCATTAGCAGAGGCGTTACTAAAACTTTTGATTGGCTTTTTCTCCGGAAATCTACCTGGGCCTGACCATTTCAGCCCGGGGCGGGGCTGGTAACCCACGACAAGCTCCTTATTCCACAAAGCAAATAATTGCATCGGAGAGGGCAGTCAGGTTGGCCAGGCACGGTTTGCCTTTGGTGGATCCATGCCTCTTGTTTGACCTTCGTGTATGTGTGAATGGCCTCTGTGGGGATTTGCACCACAGTCCCGAGACACTGGGAGGAGACAGACAAGTCTGACTAGCCTCTTTCTCCCTTATTTCCTGTCTTGAAGGTGACATTTGTCCTTTTCTAGTCATAAGTCACCTTCCAGATCGATACAACCTTTCTAAAATGATAAGAAGCAGATCCTTCTCCTGTTTGGTTTTACAGAGTTGTGTGTGTCCAGTTTTCTTAAGGCAGTCTCTTACTTCATCTTTGTTTGATGTAGTTTGTGTCTGGGAGCAGCAGTGTCACCTGATCACGAGGGCAGGTACCCAGCATCAGGCAGGTGGATCCCCAGGAGGCAGCTTTGTGGTCAAGCAGGGAAGTCAAGTCTGTAGTTCAGGCAGGGGCCAAAGGGAAGAGCTGCAGCTTAAAGACAAGCCTTTGCTGGTGCCTCCAGAAGAGCTTTCTGGAAAAGCTCTCCCAAAGGTCACCAGCTGTACTGTCTTGGCCCTGAGCCCAGGTAACCAAACCCCCAGGAGGGGGTATATTTGCTGGGGGCCCTGACAGATGACATTTTCTCCCTACAAGCTCTGCTGTGAGGCACAAGGATTTGGGAGGCCTTAGCCCTTCCTGTGTCCTTGGTCAGCTGGTTGCCTGCCTGCTCAGCATCTGACAGCAGTTTTCTTGGCCTGTTGCTTCCAGTGTGCTCAGAGGAGCACTAGATGCCCTTCTTGTTGTACTTTGCATCCCCAGCCAGATTTGAGCTAGCCAAGATTTTGATCTCTGCATACTTCAGCAGTTCTGAAGTCCTCATAGGTACCTAGTCTTTGCTTGAACTCATAGATTCTTCATTTTTGAGCTTAATCAGAAGTTCTCTGTCCAGTCAAGGACAGAGTCTCTGTCCTCCTTCTGCATTTGCTCATTTTCCTGCCTGTTGGGGTGGACTGTGCTCTTGTGCTTGTGGGAAGCTGTCCTTGAGGGTCAGCCATTGCTTCTTCAGGCCCCCCCATAGCACCATGCAGATCAGAGCAGTCTTCTGAATAAACTGTGAGCAAGCTGGTTTTGTTACTTGTCATCTTCACTTCTCCTGGGACCTTGAACCCTTACCTTGTCTTATCACCAAAAAGTGATCTTTGATGCATTGAGAAACCTGACTTTTATTCCCCTCCCCACGTTGCTCTCACAGGAGATTTTGGGGTAGTTAAAGTCCCTCTAAACTGGGGTCGGTAATCACATGGTTTCTTGAGCTGTTTAGAGATGGCTTTATTCACTTCTCAACAGCCACATTATTTCACTTTCTTGGCTACCCTTATTCTGTCCATCATCCTGTAGCAGAGCTGGTTTGTCTGAGCATTTTTGTCACCCTGTCTTAGCTGTGCTGTCCCCTACTTGTTGGATCTTCCCTGACAAACCTAGTTAAAAGCCCTCTAACTCCATGAGCAAGCCCAGGGAGCAGAGGACAGGGCTCAGTGGTCACTGCAAAGGCTGGAAAAGAGACAGTATCCTTGATGTTGGTGCTTAGACTAGGTTTGTCCAGCATGTTCACCAATGATCTGCAGGAATGAATGGCCAGTGAAATCTCTGAAGTTTTCTCATGTTACTGAAGTTTTGAGTTGGAAAAAGCCACATCAAAGGCAAAAGGATGTCACCAGACTGAGTGATCAAGAAGTGACAGAAGAGCTTCAGTGTAGATGAATTTACAAGAAATTAACGTAATGAACATAAATACAGTTTAGATTGCTTTACCTAAATTAGAGGTAATTCATCTAGGGAAAAGCAATCTAAACCCTTTCTACAGGAGGTTGAACTCAGAACGGGCAGTTGTGACTCCAGGAGAACATGAGGGTAGTGATGGGTCACTGCAATCATTTCTCAGTGTAAGCGGCAGCCAAACAAAATGTCAGTGCTGTTGGTTGGTGTTAGGAAGAGTATTGGAGAAAACAGACTAAGACATCATTTTACTTCTCTGTACTAAAGCTGTGGTTGCAGCCACATCTTATCTACAATGTGCAGCTGTGGTTGTTGTGTCTCAAGAGGGAGCAAAACAGTGACTGGAGGGGATGAAGCAGATCCTTGCCAAGAGAAGTTGAAGGCTGGGACCCTGATTCGGAGGGAGAATGTGATGAAGGTTCACAAAATCCTGAAGGCAGGGGATGTGCCTGCCAAAGCCAGGGTCTTCACCCAGTTTTGCTGTACCAGGACTGAGAAAGCCCTTGGAAAGCTCGTGGAGGTGGGCAGGCTCGCACGCGTCTTGCTGGTGGCATCTGCTGGTGCTGCTCTCGGGGGCAGCATGGGTTGGGTGAAATGGACCTTGTGTCTGCTCCAGGCAGGTGTTTCTGGGTTCCCCTCTGCCTCTGCCAGCAGGACTGATGCTGTGTGAAGCAAATGGTGTAATAAATCCACTTAATTATAAGCAATGGCTTCTGCTGAGCAGCTGAGCATTGAACGCCATCATTTAAACTGGTTTTTTTCCCCAGTAAAAAAATCTCATATCCAATACTTTATTCTTAAATTTTTTTTGGAACAGGTTACTCTAGCAACTGGTGTTGCTAAGACACAAATGACTACAGATGTTCTCAGAACTGATTGCACTCTGATAAACACCATGTCTACCTCTAATACAAAATAACAAAACCCTCTAAATTAACTGTAGTCACAACCTTTTTTAATAAAATCTTGGTGAAGATTGAGTACTGAAACAGTTTCTCTAACAGAACTGTAGGTGTGTTTCGTGGTAGCCTCTGGTGTTAGCCACATGACTTTTTGATATGTATGAGTGAAAGCTTGTATTGAAAATAAAGTTTAGAGCTGCATAATGTCATTAATTCTTTTTTGTGGTTATTGTGATGCAAATTTACTGTCTGACTCAGAGAGGTCTATAATGATCAGTCTTTTTTTCAGGAAATGTCCTAATCTACTGGAACGTGTCTGAAGTAGCTTTTAGAAATTGAAGGAAGTGTGTGTTGCTGTTGGGAAGTTTGCTTTAAAAATCATGGAAGTCAAAACAACATTTGTTTTTCTGTCCAGAGCTGCACCTCGAGAAATTTGGCACCCATTTATCAATTTCCTGAAACACAACAATGTATATGAGCCGTGAGATTCTGAGTACTGCACCCTGTGTGGTCTTCAGAAAAAAATCTGTCGGGTCTCACTGCAGAAACAGAGGAGGGAATCAACTCCTTTACCTGTCTAATGTTTCTGTAAATCACTGTGCTTTGGTTTTATCACAGAAAGGTAACAGTTCCGTGTTCTTGTATCCTGTGAGCGGTTGCACGATGGCTCTCTCTAACAGGAATTGCCGTGTGATTTCTGGGCTTGGTGGGAGTTGTTTTTCTTGATGATGAAGTTACTTCCAAATCTTTCTTTTGTGAAAACAGTTCTTTTTCCCCGTTAAAAATTTCCCTACTGTGTTTCAAAATTAAATTGAAAAAGCATTGCACAAGAACTGGGAAAACAAGCTGCATGTGTCAAACAGAGTGAGCTGCAGATAGCCCTAATGCTGATAGCCCTTCAAGGATCTAAAAATCATGGGGAAATGCCTACGGAACAGGCATTGCTTAGGGTAAAACTAAATTTGTATTTCCACATTTAATTTCAGTTATTTTCTCATGTATTTCTTTCTTTCTTATTTATTTCTCACATTTTTTCCCCTATTTTAAGGTTATGAAATTTTAATCAGGCCATGATTTTTCAGTCCTACAGGACAGCATTTAGAGGCTTGTCATGGCCACTCATACCTTCAAAAAACCGGCATAAAAAATGCCTTCCTTGTAACTTCTGCAGTGTTTGATTGTGCAACCTTCTGGTTCATAAAGAAGGGAAGAGAGAGAGCATGGAGAGAGAGCAGGGAACCATCCAGCAGCATCTACAGCAAAGGTTTATTCTCCTGATTGTCACAGTATTTTGCAGATACTCATGTTTGTACTACGTGGGTGTAGGGGGGAGTGTGTGGAGGGGGCAAAAAGCAAATAGCAGAGTATCAGTCCCTGCCATGAGCTCTGCTGGCTTTGTTCAAGACAGGGAATCAGCAAGCTTGTGTGTAGCCCAGCTTTCATTCATTAACTTGAGTCCTTTTTCAGCTCTGCTGCTGAAGAAGGAAACCAGGAGAAAACTGCGTAGAAAGGGGGTGGATGTAATGAAAGAAAGCTTGAGGTACAGTGCCTTGAAGAAGGATTTTAGAGAGAATTTTCAAGAATTATTTTGGAGAGCAAGATTGTTTGAGGAGTTGGTTGTTGATAATCTTAGAAAGTAGGACTTGTGGGAGACACCACACTGTGAAGTTAGAAATCCCAGTTCCCTCTTACCTCAATTGATTTTCACACAGTGGAGTAAGGCACTTATCCCCATTCGCTTGGCAACTGAGGGATGACAGTCAGACACGGACTGTGCAGCCTGAGTTTGACACTTATAAATTAACTCCTGCACACGATGGGAAGGAGGGTGTGTATCCTGCTACTGCCACGTCTGCTTGTGAGAGCTAGTGACTTGCCTGAGGTATTTCATTCCATGGTGGAGGAGGAAAGCTCCCTGGGCCCCTCCTGCTCGCTCCTGCCTCTCTGCAGGTCACCAGGGCTGCCTTATCAGGGTCTGGTGAGTCCCGTTTCCTTAAAGTACCATTAGATTTTTTGGTTTGTTTTTTTTTTTTTTTTTTTATTCCACAAACCAGGAACCAGGCTGTTGCTGTCATTTCCTGGGATTTTTAATCAAGCTGTTTCAAGGCAAAAAGAGAGATTCTTCAAAACTTGAATGACTGTTTTTGCCAAATCCTCAGGAGAGATCCTGTAGGAGCAGGCACTAGGCTGAGTATGCTGCCTTGGTATAGTCAGAAAACTAGTCTGCTTGTGAAAAACAAGTTGGAAATATTTCAGCAGCTTGGCAGGTGAAATACTATCACAGTTGGATATAGGAATGCTGAGATATGGGCAAGGATAAAATATGTCCATGTGCCTGCTTACACCTTGATGTGGAGGGGCACAGCCACTGCCAGCACAGGAGATGACTGAGAGTGAATTTTGCCTGAAGATTAAAACTTAAACATAAACCCTCAGAATGAAGAGCACTTGGAAGCTGTGCAGTGCATGGTAATGTGCCAAATTTTGCTGTTCTCTGACAGATGCTGTTTGTCACGTGTTGAGTGGCACAGAGTGAAAACATACTGCGAGGAAAAGCCCTGCTCCAGTCGGGGGATGTTTTGGATTGCTTTGGCTCCGTGCTCTGATCCTGTGTGTGTGTATGGGACATTAATGAAATGCTCCACTGGAAAATATGGGAAGCCTAGACTATTCTGCTGCCTAATTCATATATATTCATTGCTGTTCCTTGTAAGGTGCAGGCCCTTGAATAACTAAGGAGTGGAAATAACTACAAAACATTATGGCTACTGCTGTAAAAGATAATAAGATAATAAGAATGTTTCTATAAATACATGCCACTTAGACAAATCTCTGGGGCTGGATGAGATCCAGCCAAGGGCATTGACAGAGCTGGCAGAAGGCATTCACTGAGCCACTTTTCATCATTTCCCAGCCTCCCTGGCTAACCAGGAAGGTCACACTTGACTGCATCCTTGCAAATGTGATGCCCATCTACAAGAAGGGTCAGAAGAAGGATCTGGGGAACTACAGCCTGACCTCAGTGCTGTGGAAAGTTGTAGAACACATCATCTGAAGTGGCATCATCTGAAGTGGCATCAGGACAACCAGGGGATCAGGCCCAGCCAGCACAGGTTTTGGAAAAGCAGGTTGTGCCTGACCAACCTGATCGCCTTCTACAAGGTGACTCACATAGGGAAAGGCTGTGGATTGTCTACCTGGACCTTAGTGAAGTCTTTGACACTGTTTCCCACAGCATTCTCCTGGGTAAACTGGCTGCTCAGGGGATGGACAGGTGCACTCTTTGCTGGGTTTAAAACTGGCTGGATGGCTGGGCCCAGAGCATGATGGGGAATGGAGATAGATCCACCTGGGACTGGGCACTGGTGGGGTTCCCCAGGGCTCAATACTGGGGCCAGTCCTGCTTGATTTCTTTATTGGTCATCTGGACAAGGGCATCGAGTGCACCCTAAGCAGGTTGGCAGATGACACCCAGTGGCCGAGGGAGCTGGGGGGGCTCAGCCTGGAGAAAAGGAGGCTCAGGGGGGACCTTCTGGCTCTGCAACCCCCTGACAGGAGGGGGGAGCCAGGGAGGTTGGGGCTCTGCTCCCAGGGAACAAGGGATGGGACAAGAGGAAATGGCCTCAAGCTGTGCTAGGGAAGGTTTAGATTGGATATTAGGGAAAATTTCTTCCCTGAAAGGGTTGTCAGGCCCTGGCACAGGCTGCTCAGAGCAGAGTTCCCATTCCTGGAGGGATTTAAAAGACCTGTGAATGTGGCACTTGGGGACATGGGGTAGTGGTGGCCTTGGCAGTGCTGGGTGGCGATTGAACCCAATGATCTTGGAAGTCTTTTCCAATATAAATGGTTCTAGGAATCTCTGGGTTTTTTTCAACTTTCTGTTTAATAGATATGATTTTGTTATCCCAACCAAAGCTTTGTTCTTAAGGAAATAGTGATTGTTTTAAAGTAATATGAGACCATAGCCAATCAGCTTTTTTTTCTAATCAGTATAATTACTGCTTGTTGGTTTTATCACAGTATCCTGACTTTAATTATTTGCAGCTTGGGAGAACTGTTTCTCGGCCAAAATTTTATAATGAAAACCGTGGCAGATGGGCTTCAAAAGCACAAAATGAAAGTAAATAGCAGTCTAGCCTGGTACTCATAGTAGGCAGCTTTCAGAAATTCTATCTAGAGTACCTAGTTTAAGAGAGTCTGACCAAGCTGGACTTTGTATTTTAGGATTTTTTAAAACAGGATTTAGTGCGAGAAACTGTACATCACTTGCCAGGTAAATTGAACATCGAGATGTGTGTAGCAGAAGGCAGGCAGCTGCTGGGAGCAGTTCTGCAGCCCATTCCTCTGCTCTGACACCTTCTGGTTTGAAGTTTAGATAGTGTGGCTCCATAAATTGGGCAAGCAAAATATGACACGCAAAACACTGATCCTTGGTGTTTGCGTTGTTGGTGTTCTGTGCAAGTTGGAATTAAACAGGACAGTTATTCAAAACAATTCTAGAAGAAATAAAAAATAGTGTTTAATTTATATATTACGGAAGAGTTTTCAGCAAGTAATTAACAAAATCAGACCATAGGGGGAAAAAGGGTGGTACTTTGCTGGTTTCCAGAAGCAGAGCACTGGATTCATTTTTCTGAATGTTTCTTTCATCGCTGCAGCTCATTTGATGGCTTCTTGCACACTTGGTTCCATTTTGTATTCTTTTTCTCATTCACTAGTCCAGTGGCCCACAGAAGCATTCTCGCCACCTGAGTTGCTTTTGAGACCTCCTTCACAGAGAAATTAGAATAGATATGTAGATGGGAAACATGACCAAACCCCAGCTGCCCCCAGAGCTGTCCATCACTGCTTCCTTCTCCTTGGAGCTCAGCAGGCACAGCCCCCTTGGGGAGCTGGGCCTTGGTGGGACGGAGAGCAGCACCCTTGGCTGTCACTGGCACCCCCATGGGTGTGACTGCAGCAGTTTGGACTCTGAACATATCTGTTTTGGTCACTTAGGGTTTAAAAGGGTTCTGTGATAAACTATGAGATAAACTTACCTGAAGTGCAGTTACCTTGAGTTTTATACAAGTTAAACATCCCATTTCAAGATTTGACATGCTCCCCGCAAAAAATGGTGTTGTTTATTTTCAGTTTTTAAAAATCGTCTTTGTTGTTGGTGAGCTGCTGTCTCAGTCTGTTCCTCTGTGGCAACTCAGGCTGAGCAGGTGCGAGGTGCTGGGTTTATTTTTCCGGAAACCCAAGTCCTGGGCAATGCAGACCCTCTGCTGCTGGATGAGGAGGCACCCGGAGGGGCTTGGGGCCCTGGGGCACATGCCTGCTCAAGGGCTGGGGCTGGCTGATGGGCAGCAGGGGATTAGCTATGTTGGAGGGGGCTGTCTGGGACACAAGCGAGGCAGGAGCTCCCCAGATCCTCCTCCCTGTGGCCTTGGTGCTGGAGCTGTTCAGCAGCTTCACTCAGCTTCTCTATGTGGGAGGACAGAGGCACACACGGGCTCCATGCACAGAGATGATGGCAGGCAGAGGTTCTGCCTGTGCCCGTGGTCCAAGGACTTTCCATGTTGTGCCTGGCCACAAGAAGCCCTGTGGCTGCTCTGCAGAGAACCTCATGACTGGGTGGGTGATGGAGATGGAAAGGCTGTGTAGCTGTACATATATCACTGTGACTGATATCTCTGCTTCGTCAAAGTGTAACATCAAGTAGATGGTAAAATTAGGGTTTCATTTACTATGGCTGTGGCTGAAAAGGGACATCCTGCTGCTCTGCCTGAGCCCATCCTGCTGGCTCCCCTGGCACAGGGCTGTGCAAGGCCAAAGCTGATTGGTCTGACATCAGCTTTGCCAAAAGGTCCCTCTGGTTTTCCTTTCTTTCCTTTTTCATTCTTTTCCCTTAGCAGAGGGTCAGATTCCAGATCCAGAGTGCTGCTGAGCCACACAAGCCTTTGGTGGCTCTGAAGGAGGGAGTGTGAAGCAGGCAGGAGTGGGCTGCTGGAGATGGGGAGGGCCAGGAACTCTCCCTTCAGCAGCAGTTTGTGCTGTGGTGTGAGAAGGAGGCTGCCCTCACCCCTCACTCTCAAGTGTGGGACTCTGTGCTTCCCTGTCACTGAGACACACATGCTGCTGCTTGTTCTGTGTCAGGACAGCCTTGGGCACACCTGGAGTGCGAGGTGTCCCTGGGAGAAGGTGTGAAGCCAAGTTCTCACTTGCCATCGAGGCAGGCGCTTCCTTTTTGTCTGCTTTGGTTCAATCATCTGCTTCCAGGTGCTTCCAACTTGTTTGAGAAGAGAGTTTTGTTCACAAATGTAACATATTCCAATGGGACTCTGGAAATCTTTTTGTCTTGTAATTATTTAAAACCTTCTCAAAGTCAAAATTAAAGAACTACTCACAGCTTTTAAGCAAAGCATGGAATGGGAAGTTGCTGCTGTATGGATAAGTGGGATGTGAAATATTTTTCCATACTGAAGAATTTCATCTGGGATTTTTCTAAGAAATTACACAACCAAACAGCGTCAAATAACGAAAATGAGGAACAGGTCAGGACCTCTTGGTATCAATTTCAAACCTTCTTGCTCTTGGCCATTGTATTCTGTGCTCCTGTTTATTATCTGCGAGTGCTGCAATTTCTTTTCAGTCCTGATCTTCCTCTTATTCTCTTTTATTCCTACGAAAACAGTAAAAAGGAAATAAGATTTAGATTTAAAATAAGGCTGATTGAAACAGATGAAGAAAAAACTGTAAATGTAGCAGTAGTGCTTTGTGTTGTGGACTTTCTTGTGTGTTGTGAATAGGGTCATTTCCAAGGAACCTGAGTTACGGAACAGACTAATTTTGAATTCAGTTGCCTTACAGTTCAGGCAATAAGAGTAAGTAGCTTTGATTAGGGGCGGCAGCCTTACAAAATCCTCAAACCCTGAATGAAATATTACCTTGGCATATATGATACACCCTGCCACTTAAGACCTGTCCTCAAATAAGGGAGAAACCCTTTGTGTTTTTGTGGTTAATATGAAATTATTCCAGGCTGCAAAGCATCCCTGTGGCTGGCACGTGGGACTCTGCTGCAGGCGGGCTGCACGTGCTGGCAGGTTAAGTAGGTCTGGCAGGGGCCAGGGGGGAACAGAGCTGGAAAGTTGTTTCTGTAAACTAGTTCAGTCACTTTATGTGGGGACAATTCCATGATTTGAAGGTGCCTAGATGCTCCTGACAGGATGGGAAAACAGAAAGTCCTAGAGGAAGGAGCGATGAGTGAATGGCCTTTCACATTTCCACTGAGATTTACAGCCAGAGTTTTGGGGAGGCAGGAACAGGTTGTACCTATGACAGAAAGGCACTGGATTTGATTTCTTCCAAGCCACCTAGTGTTTTCCAGCATTTCTTCTGCTTTCTGTTATCCCCTGAGGATGTGCTGTGTGTACAGGAAAGCGCCACGTGCATGTGGCAGAGCAGGCACTGCTGGGGTGGCACAGGAGACATCTCTTGCCTTTGGTGCAGCTCGGGGGAGGCTGCTCTGAAGAGGTTGGGGTTGGTTTTAATAAAGTGGCATCAAAATGAGAAGGGGAAAGAATAGACACACAGGTCACATGGCTCGTGCACATTAGGTGGGTGGGTGGGGAAAGCCAGGAGGACATGGACCTTTATGTTTTGCCCAACAAATTGCAAAAATTAATCAGGTTGTGAGAATAATCTGCAAAATTTCCTTTTCATGATTTTAAACTCCTGAGAGGTAGCAGCTCTGTGGTGTAGTGTGCAAGATCTCTCTGCTAAATGCTTCCAAAATAAAAATTATTTTATTAAATGTCATCAAACTTCTCTTTATGAAAGGTGCAATTGAAATAATGAACTAGCTTTGTGAATTTGGCAAGGAACAGCACCATGTGTAAATGCATTTAGGTGTACAGTCTTGTCCTGATTTTTTTTTGATTGTTATATAAATGTTCTAAATTAAAACAGGTTAGATTGAATCATGCTGTTTACTGACCTAGTAGACCAGACTTGATCATTTACAGTGTCTTTAAAATCATGGTGCACGTGTCTGATTGGTATGTTAGCTTCTGCAGTCAGTGTGGCCCAAGTAAATGATGTAGAAATGTGCCATGTGCATGAAAAATCTGTATCTTTGAAGCTTAAAGCTAAATCCCTTGTTTATGAAATCTTTCCATGTATGAATTTTGTCTTTTATTTGGGAGATGGCAACACGAGTTTTGTGGGAGGAGTATATAACAATTAATGTTCTGATAGCCTACATGATAAGACCCCAAAAAGTACATAAAGCTATGAACACCTTTTCTTGACAGGCCTTGAAGACTGCCGAGGAACACACGATTTGAATCATTTAAGCATTAAAATAGTAATACCCATGGAAGAGCCACAAGACTTACCCGAACAACCAGTAAGTACATTTAAAAAAGGCTAAAATGAAAATATAAGACAAACTGGTGATCTCACAATTTCAGTATACAGTTATTGTAATCAATATTGGAAAAGAAGGCTTATTCTTACTATATTTATCCAGAGGAGAAAGAGCATTTTGCTGTTAGTAAAATATGCTGTACATTTATTTACTATAACTGTACAGGAAATAGTAATAAAGGAATAGTGATGTATGCTTGAACTCTATAATGTTTCTATGCAAAATAAATACTTGTTATGCTCAGAAAACCAGAATATTTCAAGCCTGTTGTAGAGAAAATAAAATTCACTGTTTTGGGGGCAGAATCAACATGCTTGTTGTGGTCGAGATCTTGAAAAGATCCTGTGATCCATTGTTTCCACCGGTAGAAAACATTTTTTTAAAGCTTAATTTAATGGTGTGTTGGAGTAGGGGAGCATGTCTGAAGGTTAAAATTGCTGCATATTTGTGAAGTATTTGCAGTAGTGTTTACATCATCAATAACTGGTATTATCACAGCACAGAAGTGTTGGGTAAAGCAGTTATCAATACAGTATGAGATGAATTAAATTACTATATCTAAAACATAATAGCATAGGAATTAAGTAGAAATGTTTGTATTAATGGTCTGTTTCCAAATTAAACTTGTTGGAGAATCAGTCAAGTGGAATTGCCAAGTTACTGTAAGAGTGAAGCTTACTGAAGTTTTGTAGACCTTGTCAACTGCACACAAAACCAGAATAATGTACTAAGGGCACCTTGGGGGTGTTCTCATTGGAAAGATTTTGATGCTTTTCTAATGTGAGAATTTTATGTTGTTCAGTTAAACTAGTTAAAAAATACATTGTAATGTCATTTGTACAATTTTATGATTTAGGAAAGTCAAACGAAAAGGAAATGTGAATTTACAATTGTTCAGAACCTTGCCTGCCACAACGTTTAGATGATGGGCCTGAGTGATATGCACAAAATGTATAATGAGCAGCAAAATCATAGAGTTTGAACTCCAGCTATTTGTAGGATTTAAAGATGAATTATCTGTGTTAAAAAAAGAGGTATCTTTAATTACATCCTCATGTGATGAAAGCTGTCTTTATTTTTCAGGGCATGAGAGATAGGGTACAGCTAATTTTCAATACATGGAAGCATCCTCTAAGCAGATTGTTCTGTAATTTTCAGCTGAAGATTTTCTCAGTAATTTCTTTTAAGTTCCCAATGCCAGTCAGTCATTCTGCAACAGATTATCAGACTAGATTGATCACAGAGAGTAAGTGAGGTAGTATTTGGCACATTCTAGCAGGAGGAAAGGAAGATGTTTTTTGTTGTTGTGTTTTTTGTTTTTTGTTTCCTTTTATATAGTAAGACCATTCCTGAAACAAGTGAATTTTCCTGATGTAAAAAAAGAAAAAGGAGACTGAAGTCCAGTTTGCAAAATCCTGTCAGCTGCGTAGCACAGTGCTGATATTGTGCACACTTGTTTTCTTTCCCAAATGATTTTGTTTTTCTTAGTTACAAGAATAAGATCAATAAATTACTTCAGAAAATAATGTTTATGTCAAACTGTTCATAACTGAAGCCATAAAGGAGCCTGTAGAGAAGTGATCAGACTTCGAGTTCAATGTATTCTACTTTTTAAAAAAATTATTTTAAAAAATGGGGTCATTTGCGTGTGTTGGTGGGGACTGATGGTAATATTTGGTCCCAAAATGTGTTTTCTCTAACTCTGTGTTAGACTGATCACTCAGCCCTGTACTGCTGCCTGGCATGTCACACAGGCTTATGTTTGGTCCCTGGTTTTTGAGTATTTCTTCCCTCTTCAAGTCTGAATTAGAATGGAAACAGTTTCTGTGCATGCCACAAGACTAGAAAACAGAATCAGATGTGGGAAATAAGAGAACAAAGGAAAGCTTGGGAGAAAATGATTGGAAGTGACCTCCTGACCTTCTCATGGCCAAAAAGCTGTTAATTTATAATAAATTATTAATCTGGATTAGTTTTTAGAAGTAATCCTGTAATCTCTCACTGAATGCATTGTGGGTGGGTGTAATTGATTTTTATAATACTTATTTAATTCTTAACGCTAGAAAATGACAAAAATGTTTTTTACAAGGGACAGTGAACTTGTGTGACCCTCAGAGCAGACTCATTGTGTCGCTCTGTGTTTGGAACAACTGCTCATGCTCATCAGACAGCAAGGACATGCCAGGGTCCTTGGTGGGGAGAGCACCAGGAAAGGGCTCTAGAAAGACCTAACTTTTCTTAATTCAAATTGGCAAGAGGTTGCAGTCGTATTCCTTGTCCCTGAGTGTGTGCAGCCCCTGCTCCATGCCTGGTGGCACGACTGGGGCCCAGCTTGGGCAGTGTTTTCTCCAGCAAGGCATTGCTGTGCCTGGTGGTGAGCTGGAAGTGAGGGGTGTCCCCGGGTCTGCTGGGGCCTGGTGGTTATCTGCGATGTCAGTCCGACTTGGATTCAGTTGCAGAGCACCTGTTCTCTTGATGGCAGGAGGAAAACTGTGATTTTGGCTCAGTAAACACAACTGAACTCCAGCGCTGGGAGATCTGAGGCAGGAACAGAGCTTGCCAGCACAAAGAATTATTTGGATTTTCAGTGATAGAAATTTGTGTTTTGGGAGCTGGGATCAGCTAGAATATGTCACTTGGCGCATTTTTCCTTTCTTTTTTTTTTGTTTTTTTTTCCTTTCTTCTTTTTTTTTACAAAAATCAATGTAAGCTGCAAACTGGTGGAAAATAGAAAGATGAATGTAGGAGCAAAAATGTACCTTAGGAGACATGTCGCTTGTTGCGGTGCAGCAGAACAGCTTACAGAGAACATCTGCAGTCGCTAAAGCTGAAACAGGGATCCCTGAGGTAGACCCCATCATTTTCTTGTTTTAATTTCTTTTATTTCTTTTTATTTTTATCTTTCTTTCCCCCCTTATTTTTAAAAAGAGTGAATTCACTTTTGCATCCTTTCAGGACTTGAAGGAGGTGTACAAGATATCTGGAAAGAGATTGTTTGCAAGGGCATGTAGGGACAGGGCCAGGGGGAATGGCTTCAAACTGCAGGTTGGCTTAGATTAGATATTAAGAAGAAATTCTTTACTCAGAGGGTGCTGAGGCCCTGGCCCAGGTTGCCCAGAGAAGCTGTGGCTGCCCCTGGATCCCTGGAAGTGTCCAAGGCCAGGTTGGATGGGGCTTGGAGCAACCTGGGATAGTGGAAGGTGTCCCTGCCCATGGCTGGATGGTCTTGAAGTTCCCTTCCAACCCAAACCATCCTGTGATTCTATGAAGAGTCTTCAAACTGTGATCTTGTAACTTGAAAGGGAACAAAAAACCTTCAGCATTTTCCGAAAGGTTTTCAGAGAGGAGCGTGTGTCGAAAGAAGGCATTTGAAGAGGTTTCCACGGCCTTTTTTAAGGCTCATGCAGGAGAAGGATGTCCAGGTGACCAGGTAGGAATTGGAGTGGGATCTTGCAGGGCCCAGCTGGCACTGAAGCACACCAGGACAGCACTCCCTCCTTGGGCCCCAGACATTCTGGTTACTAAATCACGCTGTTCCTGCATTAAATATGTTTTAAGAGACATGGCAGGAAACAGAGAACACACTTTCAAAGCCCATGAAAGACTGTTTAAAACTGTTCCCTCTCACTTCACTTTGTAGCATAAATTGTGTTGATTGATGATGGGTAGGCATTGAGTTTGCATCTCACTGAAGGGTCAAGATTTTGTAAATGTTATTGCACAGCATAAAGACATTAGGGACAATTTCTTTTAAAAACCTGCTGAAATGGGGACAAGCCAAGGCTGGCCAGCTGAGGCAGGGACGTGATAAACTGAAATCCAAAATTGCTGTTTGCATGCTCACGCTGACTATTACATGGTCCAAGACCATTTAAAGAGAGGATGAAATCTCGTCCGGATATTTATTGATTTTTTAAATGACTTTAACAATTGACTTAAAGGAAAACTCTTATGATAGAATCATAGAGTGGTTTGGGTTGGAAGGGACCTTAAATATCATCTAGTTCCAACCTCCTGCCATAGAGCAATTTAAAATACTCTCTGCAACACCAAGGGCACGGTTTGGCAAAGGGGGAAGGTCTCCCATCGTGGGGGAACAAGGCACAGTGGCCTTGCACTGTAGATACTCCTCCAGAAAAGTTCCAGTCCAGTGGTGTTCTGATGGAGGTCTGTGTGCGCAGCTTCCCTCAAGGACAGCTCCTGTTGGTCGTGGTTCTAAATGTTTTTATTCTTTGCAGGTGAAAAAAGCCAAGATGCAGGAATCCAGAGAACAGAGCCTGAGGTATGGGATTTTGCATTTGATTTTAGTGTGGAAGAGTTCTTAATGTCCTTTTTTCATTATAAAGCTTCTGTTTTAGAAGCTTACCTGTTGTTTTATTTTTCACAGAGCTCGGGCATATATAGTCACTTTTGTGTTTAATATAATTTTGAGATTAAGTTCCAAATAAAACAATAATTGACTGGCCCTTTGGTGTTGAGCTTTTATAATAGTGTCTATAAAGAGTCTTAATGGCATCATCAAGCATGTTTTTCACAGAATGTGATTAGACTGACATGTACTGCACATAGCATGCATTTATTTTGGTGAGACAGTGTATTTTAATCATATGTGTGCTATGATTCTCAATAAAACTATGTGCATAACTGCTCTGAGAAATGAAACCTTCTTGAATTGGTAGCCTCTCCTGTTTAAAGCTGTTGCGTGATACCTTTTTTTGCCTCAGTAGATGCTTTTTGCAGGTTATTGTATTTAAGAATGAATTATTACTTATAATGAGAATAGCTATATTAGGATTTATTCTGTTCCTCTAAGTACAGTAAATACAGTGAAGAAAGATTTCTTCTTGAAGTCCCTGCCATCCCAGTAGGAGTGAGGAGGAAACATCACCATGTCTGCAGGAGTGGTTGTGGTTTATTCCAAAGGTTAAAAATTTGAGCTCATCACACAAGCTTCCTTTCTGGCCAGTCTGAGGTTGGAGAAATCACATCTTACGAGGGTTTTTTCCCCTGTGTTGGCTACAAAGGGCCCAAGGGCAGCACAGGCAGATCTGAACACACTGGGGTAGATGCTGTCCCTTCTCCTTCCATGTGCCACTGCAATCATGGCTTCCCTAGGGGTGCCAGGAGCTCGAGATTTGAATGTAAACATCCTTGTATAGTATTTGAAGGAGATGAATTATTCTACA